>PVIA01000288.1:449355-513657 GCA_004024845.1 Tonatia bakeri | reverse complement strand
CTTGGTGTGTTCCTCCTTGGGTCCAACCTCTTTGGGACTCTCTGAGCTTCCTGGACTTCCTGAAAGTCTATTTCCCTTGCCAGATTGGGGAAGTTCTCCTTTATTATTTGTTTAAATAAGCTCTCAATTTGTTGCTCTTCCTCTTCCCCTTCTGGTACCCCTATAATTCGGATGTTGGAACATTTAAAGGTGTCCTGGAGGTCCCTAAGCCTCTCCTCATTTTTTTGAATTCTTGTTTCTTCATTCTTCTGTGTTTGGTTGTTCCTTTCTTCCTTCTGGTCCACTCCATTGATTTGAGTCCCAGTTTTCTTCCCCTCACAATTGGTTCCCTGTGCATTTTCCTTCATTTCTCTTATTGTAGCCTGCATTTGTTTATCTAATTTATGACCAAAATCAACCAATTCTGTGAGTTTCCTGATCACCAGTGCTTTTAACTGTGCATCTGATAGGTTGGCTATCTCTTGGTCACTTAAAAAAATTGGCTCTGGGGCTTTTAATTTTGTTTGAGCCATCTTTTTTATTTTTTATTTTCCTTTGATCTGGTTGCGTCTGTTATGTATGGGTGGTGGAGCCTTAGGTGTTCACCAGGGCGGGGCACCCCAGTCGCTGGGTTGCTGGGTGAAGCTGTATGTAGGGGCAGGGTCTGAGAGGGAACAATGGCGCCTGTTCTGCTCTCACTAGGACTTCAGTCCCCTTTGCGGCCTCCCATGGGCCCTTCTGGTGCTGGCTCCCGGGCGGGTGGGCTTGTGTACTTTCTCAGACTCTGTGGGTTTCCCTGAGAAGTCTCCTGTGAGGCTGAAAGAATCTCCTGGCCTCAGCTCTCACAGGTGTTCTTAGTCGGTGCTCTTAGGCTTTGTTTCCTGGCACTGGGGCCCTTGGTTGCGCGGTCTGTGTTGCTGCCCGTTTTTGCTTAGTTTGTCTGTGCATGAATGTGTGGCTGCGGACAGCCAGTTGCCTTGCACCCTTCACTGGGTCGGCTTGTTGCCTCCTGAGCCCAGGGTCTGACACCGGTCCATCAGCTGCTTCCTGTGCCCTGCGTGCCCATGGTCACCAGCCACCACTCTTTCCTGCCGGGACCCCTTGACCCCTCTCCTAGGCCTCCACTCCACCCCTCCTTACCGGTCTGGACGTAAGGTAGTCAGACTTCCGTTCAGTTCATCCCTCTCTGTTCTGGTTGTTTTTTGTTTCTCAATTTTTATTGTCCTTAGTTTTGGTTGTGCGGGGAGGCACAGTGTGACTACCTATGCCTCCATCTTGGCCGCAACTACCACAAAAAAGAATATTTTAACCCTGTGTTTTTGTAAGTTAGTGGGAAGATAATTTTAATAACTCTTATCTGTTTTATTTACGTCTGCTGTCTCCTCAGTGGAAGAGGTGGGATACAGCCATTTATGTCATTTTTGAAGATGAAGTATAACTCAGAAATTTTGGGGACAGTGATTTGGATTTATGTGAGGGTTTAAATGGGTGGTTTAGGATGAGGGAGGGCGTGAGAACTGCACAGAGGAAGAGACAAGAGCCCTATGGGGAGAGCTGTGTTGGAAATGCTTTGAAAGGAAAGACTTAGGATGCTGGGAATGAAAACAGCTGACTTTGAAATGGCCCAGTGCTAACTCTGGATACACATTATTATTATTTTTCAATTTAAATTATGTTATTGTTGTTCAATTACAGTTGTCTGTATTTTCTTCCCCCTCCTTGTCCCCACCCCTCTCAAACCCACCTCCCCCCCTTGCTTCCACCCTCCCCCTTGGTTTTGACCATGTGTCCTTTATAGTAGTTCCTGATAACTCTTCTTCCCACTGTCCCCTTCCCCTCCTCTCTGGCTATTGTTAGATTGTTCTTAACTTCAATGACTCTGGTTATATTTTGTTTGCTTTTTTCTTTTGTTGATTAGGTACCTGTTAAAGGTGAGATCATATGGTATTTATTCCTCACCACGCCTGGCTTATTTCACTTAGCATAATGCTCTCCAGTTCCATCCATGCTGTTGCAAAAGATAGGAGCTCCTTTTTTCTCTCTGGATACACATTATTATGAATTTAATTTGACATTAACAATTTTATAAAAAGCCTTCTGGAGTTAAGTATGTTAGAAAGGTTCTGAGAAAAGCAGGCTTTTTATCCTCCAAGCCTCTATTTGCTGTGTGTCCGTGTGTACTGCTTGCAGAGTATGTTCCTGTGCAAGGCAACAGAAGCACAAATTCTGTGTCTGGCGCTTCATTCAAGAAAAAAATTCATGTTAAGTTCTTTCTGCCCTAAATCAGGAGTCACTAGTCCTTGGGACTTAATGTTGCTCTATTTGCTGCAGCTCTGCAGTGCATGGATTCTCCTGAGGAAGCAAGGGAATCTTCTATCATCACAAGTCGCTGTTGGTTTTGTGACTACTGCTCCGGTCATTGTCTTTGTCTTATTGTACACCCTCCAATTTGGTGTGAGAAAGAAAGGTACATCCTAGAAGTTACTGATTTTGTTCTTGGTTCTGCATGGATTTAAAAGCCAAGGGCTTTTTGAATATTCCTTATCCTTACCTGAAAGTAATGTTCAAGGAAGAGAGAAACAGAAACAGAATTTGTCCAGACTTTCAGAAGGAGTGGTATTATCCTTTATTCTTTTTTTGTTTTTAACTTAGAATGACAATAGTACTTCAGTGCATTTAAATTGGTCCTGTGGATCTGACAAGGCACTGCATTTATTGACCTATTGTCAAGCCAGAACAGGAGCCCCTCACACAAAAGCTGTGAGCTGTTTTTTGTTTGTTCATTCTGTCAATGTAGCATCCGTTTAGAGGCTCCTCTCCATTTGTCTGAATTTGTACAAGGAAAGTAGAATATAAATAGAACATAGGAGCCTTCATGCAGGGATTTAACTTATTTGCATCTTTACTAGACATTAACTGGTAAAATGTAATTCTCTAAGAAATATATTTTCTGATTTTTTGTGTGTGGAATAAAGAAAATTTCAGAATATATTGTGAAGGTAATTGAGAACATTATAGTATTAAAAGTAATTTAAGTTTGTGTACAGGAGGATTTCAGAAAAATAAATTTTGGGTTAAAGCAAGAAAATGTGAGCTGGACTCAGGACAGACCATTGCTTGGTGCTAGTAGAAAAAAGATGGGTGATCTGGAACTGATTTTAGATTCTATGAAAGAAATTATTCATTTTGATGAAAACTCTTGGAATGTATATGAAGTGAAGCCAGAAAGTGGAAGAAAATAGGAATAGCCATTCCTATTTTTGCTTCTCTTAAGCCTGGTGAAACATATTTGAAAGTTCATAATAACTGCATTCCTGGCTGAAATGTAGTGTGAGCAGAATAGGTGGCATGTCTCTATACTGTCTGCTCAAAATTCTGCTGTTGACTTGAATTGGATACATACTTCAGAAACAATTATTTCAGTGTGTGTTCATGCTTACCAATGTGTTGCCAGGGCATCAGAACTCTCAATGTAGTAAATTTGCAAACCAGAGTATCCCCTGCCCTAGAACAATGCTCCACACATATCTGCTATTTAATAAATATTTGTTGAATTAATGAAAATTGACAGAGAGACAGCTTCATCTTTAGTGTGTGTAAGTGTAATCTTCCTAATAATAAAAAATGGGAGCTTTCCTTGGGGTGTAGGAGTTGTTCTTGGTGTTCAGAAATTCATAGGAGGATATTTAACTTTTAGAAAGATTGGCCAGGCTGAAGGCTGGAGATAGCTACTAAAGCAATTTTACCCTGGCCTAGGGACTCTTAAATTCTGTACAAGTCACAGTTTACACAGAAAATAGGTTAGGGCAGAGGTTCCTAAACGTTCTTAGCTCCCAGTGCTTTTAGTATCTTAGTGATTTTTAAAATGATACTCCTAGATCAAAAGAAAAAGCAACCAGTTCCATTTATTAGTTAGTTCTATAACTTAATACTTAAGTCTTGAAAACTTAACAACCATTTGAATAAATAATACACACACATAAAAAAAACAAGATTCTCATTTCATTCTAAAATAGCTACAACTAGGCTCAGAAGATTGGGCATCATCCACAAGGTAAAGGGTCACTGGTTCTGTTCCTGGTTGGGGCACATGCTGGGGTCCGGTCCCTGGTCAAGGTGTGTGTGAGGGGCAACTGATTGATGTTTCTCTCCCTCTCTTTCTCCCTCTCTTCTTCTCTAAGTAAGTAAGTAAGTAAATAAATAAATAAATAAATAAAATCTTTAAAATACCTACAGTTAGTTATCAATGGGATTTGTATGCGTGTCGAGCAGTGTACAACTTCCCAAACTTCTGTAACATTGTCACCCTCATTTCCTTTCCATATTAATTTTCATGCACTACTTGATTTTTATCCCAGCAATCACAGAAAACAGAGTTTCACAAAGATAGATATTTTGAAGAAAACAAGCATCTGATGTTAAAATGGTCCACAGATGTCAGGAATTGCTATGTTTTCCTCAAGAATTTAAAATGCCCCACTGTGCTCTGTGAGTTCACTGCTGTGTCCCAGAGTACCTTGGGCAACATTTAGAAAGCACAAGGTTAAAGCGTTAGAAAATATGTATAATAATAATAATGTCAAATGTCAACTTTCCAAAAAGAACACCTATGTAAACTGAACCAAATTTATTTTAACCCAGTAAGGGAGACCAATCTTGTTGAGTCTTAGTAACAAATCTGAGGGGGGAGGTGAAGGCACAGGTATTTATGAGGTTTTTGGAGTTCTGGATTAAAACAGGTTTCTGAATGCAGTGACCTGGTTGGGATTGGACAAAGTGTGGGACATAATAGTTTAGAATCATTTGCTATGGTTAGGTAAGGATGTCAAAGGAGTGTGGTAGTATACAAGTAAGTAAGCATTTAACAAGCTCAGTTGAGGTCTGTTGTCCTGAGAAGAGAGGTAATTAGGGCTTATTGAAAGTTGAGGTATATAGATTTGGTGGAAATTTCTGAAATAAAAAAAAAGTTATTAGCACTTTCATTTTTTTGGAAAAGTATTTCTTGCAAGAGTAAAATCATGTTAATGCAGACATTAGATGATATGGCTATGGTTTTCAATAATAATGATAATAATAACTATCATTTATTGAGATTTTTTTGCTAGCCATGGTTCTCAGCACTTCACATGTATTCTATTTTAAAATATTGTCAACAGTTTTTTAATCATCGCCTGAGGATATGTTTACTGACTTTTAGAGAGAGGAATGGAGAGAGACAGAGAGAGAAGTATCAGTGTAAGAGAGAAACGTTGATTGGTTGTGGCCCTACTGGGGAGCAAACCTGCAAACCAGGTATGTGCCCTTACAGGGAATTGAACCAGCAAACTTTTGGTACATGGGACAACATTCCAACCAACTGAGCCCTCAGCCAGGGTAAAAATATTCTCAACACTCGTTTGAAACAGATATCATTATCCCCATTTTTAGACCAAAAGGATATGAAAGGAAGACAGACTGGCTAATTAAACTTACCTATGGTCATGGAACAAGGACAAGACAAAACATGTGTTTTTTTTTTGTTTTGTTTTGTTTTTCTTTTAAATAGTGAAAAGGCACAACAAGTGGGATGATAGTAATTCACAGATTTGTGCATTGAATATTTAGTTTCAAAGTCTTCTTTAAGCATTCATAATATTCCTGCTGTGGCCTTATAATCATCTATGGGGCTCCCTGTGCATCGACAGAGGGGCTTCTCTATCATGGGCTTCTTGAGCATGCTTTAGGTGCAGCTTGTTGCAGCTTTCCTGTTTCCTAATCCTGGTTGTTAGAGACCAAGTGCCGTGGAGCTGACGTCAGGCCTCACGCCGCTGCTGAGTCTGGCGGAATGCCCGAATGGCAGCGAAGTCTGTGGACGTGAGGAACAGACCTTCATCTGAGCAGCACAGCAGTAATGCACCAGGTCTCCCACTTTATGGTATGTCAGTTGCTTAGTTATTGAGCCATGTTACAGATTGTGACTTCACTGTAAAAAAAACAGTGTTAAAGTGATTTGCATCCTTGCTAGCTTAAAAAATATTTTACTTTAGGTGTCAGTGTTATGTAAAAAAACAGATTTTGATATAAGAGTTCAGGTTCTTCCATTTCCAAGCTGTTACCTGAACCAAGTTACCTAACACCTATGAATTTCAGGTTCTTCTTTAGTAAGTTATGGTGAATAGGTATTTCACAGGGTTTTTAGGAAGCTCCTATAAAGTAATGTCAAGGTATATTAGGTTTTTAGCACAATAAGGTATTATACATATGTTAATTATTATTATTATTATGTGGTTCTGTGAAAGTATTTTATATATAGTTGATTACTAGATAGTCCTATAATTCCATTTCATGCTACTTCATGCTAATAAGTTTATTCCTTGAAACATAGGAATTTATATGAATCATCCTCTAATTCTGGGCATATTGTAGTCTAACACCCTAGCAGCTCATTTGCAATAGACTAGAGATTTCTAAGCATAGTGCATGCATAGTGGCTTGAAAATTATTTCTCCAACCTATATTTTGAATTGGTATTTTAACTTTCATGCAGACCCTTAACTGTAGGATTTATTATATGCAAGAATGTGTCAGTTCAAACATATGCCCACAGACACACAAACACCATCACATAATTGCCTACTCACTGAAATTCATCTTTAGAAACCTTTCTCACTCCAAAGTAAAGCTCAAGGGGACTTTCATTGTGATCAGATGTTCTCTGAGGGAGTCTTACTTTTTGATTTTCTTTTAGTCCTTTAGGATGTACAGCTCTCATTTACATAAAAAATAAACACTGAAAGTGAAGGAGGGGATGGAGAAAAATACAAGAAAAGCAATATTTTTGTCCTTCCAAATTACTTAATGCCACTGAATTTATTAGCCAATTTTAAAAGGTCAAGTTATCATTTCTATTTATCAAATTAAAACATAATTTATTAGTTTATTCCATTGATTTTGACCACATATCTGAAGAGCTAAAACATATAGTTTACCAATTAAGGGCACACTACCCAGTTTATCTCTTATTAAGTATAAAGAACACCTAATTGGCTATGTGACCCTGGTCTTTCATTTAACATTAATTACAACATTTATATACCAGTTGTCAATGGGTTTTGAAGTCAGTAAAATAATAATCATGACTTTGTATATATTGATTTATTTTGTTTTTATAAAAAAGAGCTCAATTAGAAGAATACAGTATTTTCCATATAGCCAAGGATAGAAGGCTGGTAGGGACACTGTGATAGGAACTAGAACTGAAATTCAACAAGACCTGGGCAGATTTTCTTAGCATGCGCCTCTCTGTCTCTAGAAATACATGGGACTATTTCTAGGCATCTCTCATTGTTATTTTCTTCCTAAAATAAAATTTCTTGTACTCTACTTATACCTCTCTATCATGGCTCCCTCAGAAGAGGATCCTATGACCTAGAATTGCCCAACATGTAACAAAGAAGTAACTGCCACTAACTGACCTTTCTGCTCTTTTATCCAGTTCCAAATTTCTGGGAGAGAGAGACTCATTGGCCCAGCCCAGTGTCTTGGTTATTAGTCCTTAAGTAAATTAGTCCTTCAGTGAAGGCCTAAATAGAAACATGACTCCAGGAACAGGTTATGACAGTTCCCAGAGAAGGGGGTTATGGCCGGATAGCCACCCCAAAATCACAATACCATAGTGAATGAAATAGTAAAGTAAATCAGTTCTTCAACACACTATACCTGATATATTTTTATCAAGCTTTCTGCTGGGCAAACATCATTTACATGAAATCAGTTGTTTCATTTCACTTTAGTTTTATACTACTGCTTTGATTAAAAGAAAAAAATGGAAGAAACTAAATGGTTGGTATCACAAGAAACAGAAAGCAAACAGTCTGTGGGCTGTTCTTATGATAATATTATGATATGTATTATCTGTCATTATTGATATATTGAGTACATGAGAATTTTAACATTATTAATATATTTCTTTGATATACTTCAAAAATTAAATGTTTGATAAGAGACTTAGGGATAAAATTAACCAAGGAGGTAAAAGACCTGCACTGAGAAAACTACACAACACTGGAGAAAGGGATTAAGGAAGACACACATAAATGGAAGCATATATCATGTTGATGGATTAGAAGAATTAAATAATTAAAATGTCCATATTACTCAAAGCAATCTATAGATTCAGTGTAATCTCTATCAAAATACTGACATATTTCACAGATATAGAACAAATATATCAAAATTTTATATAGAGCTATAAATGACCCCTAATAGCTTCAGCAATTTTGAAAAAGAAGAACAAAGTTGGAGGAATCACAATACCTGATATCAAACTATGTTATAAGGACACTAATCAAAACAGTCTTGTATTGGCATAAGAAAAGACACACAGGTCAATGGAAAAGAATGGAGAGCCTAGAAATAAACCCATGTCAATATGGTCAGCTAATATTTGACAAAGGTGGCAGGAACATAATATGGAGTAAAAATAGCCTTTTCAACCAATGGTGTTGAGAGATATGGACAAGTACATGCAAGAAAATGAAACTTGACTACCAACTTATACCATACACTGAAATAAATTCAAGATAGATAAAACACTTAAGTATAAGTCATGATATCATCAAAGTCCTAGAGGAAAACACAAGCAGGAAAGTTTCATATATCCCATGCAGCTATATATATAAATATTTAAAGATTTTATTATTTTATTTTTTAGAGAGGGAAGGGAGGGAGAAAAAGAGAGAGAGAGACATCAATGTGTGGTTGCTGGGGGCCGTGGCCTGCAACCCAGGCATGTGCCCTGACTGGGAATCGAACCTGCGATGCTTTGGTTTGCAGCCCACGCTCAATCCACTGAGCTACACCAGCCAGGGCCCATGCAGCTATATTTTCACTGATACATTCTCTAGGGCAAATGATATAAAGAAAAGAATAAATAAATGGGACTTCATCAAAATTAAAAGCTTCTGCATGGCTAAAGATACCATCAAGAAAATAGGAAAGGAACCAACCATATGGAAAACATATTTGCCAGTGATACCTCAGACAAGGGTTTGATCTCCAAAATATACAAAGAACTCACATGACTCCACACCAGGAAGACAAGCAATACAATTAAAAAATGGGCAAAAGACCAGAATAGACACTTCTCCAGGGAGGACATTTAGAGGACGCATATGCACATGAAAATATGCTTAACATCACTAACCATTAGAGAGATGAAATTAAAATCACAATGAGATACCACTTCACACTGATCAGAATGGCCATCATTAATAAATCAACAAACAACAAGTGCTGGCAAGTTTGTGGAGAAAAGGAAACCCAAGTACACTGTTGGTGGGAATGCAGACTGGTGCAGCCACTATGGAAAATAGTATGGAATTTCCTCAAAAGACTAAAGATGGAAATGCCTTTCGATCCAGTGATCCCACTGTTGGGACTATACCCTGAGAATCTTGAATCACCAATTAAAAAGAAACTATTCAATATTCATAGCAGTGCTATTTACAGTCACCAGATGCTGCAAACAGGCTAAGTGCCCATCCTAAGTAAATGAGTGGATCAAAACACTGGGGTACATTTACACAATGGAATACTACACAGCAGAAAGAAAGAACTCCTATCCTTCTTGACAGCAGTGATGGAGCTGGAGAGCATTATGCTAAGTGAAATAAGCCCAGTGGCAAAAGACAAATACCATATGATCTCACCTGTAAGTGGAACCTAATCAACAAAACAAACAAACGAGCAAAATAGAACCAGAGACATGGAAATAAAGAACAAACTGACAGTGACCAGAAGGGAGGTGGGAGAGGGATAATGTATGAAGGAAGGGGAAGTGTTAAGTCAAGGAACATGTATAAAGGACCCAGGTGGGGGAGGATTGAATGTGGAAGGTGGATAGAGCACAGGAGAATAATTGGGGAAAAATGGTTTCAACTGTAACTGAACAACATTTAAAAAAGAAAGAAAACAATTCACAAGAAGCAAAAATAAAGTGCAATCAAATATAAAACATTAAAATAAAATAAAATTTACTTTTTCCTTTTTTTACCTCATTCCTGTTCCTTACTCCTATTATTTCTCCTCTCTCTATCTCTCAAAATCATTATTCTTTTTAGTCATTTCATATACTTTTTCCTTATAATAATCATATTCTCTTTATAACTTTATTAATCTTTGCCCATTTCTCATTCATATTGCTGTTGTCGTTAATTATTCTTCAATTTTGTCCCTATTTTTCAATATTTTTATATCAAATCTCATATTATTTTACTCTTCCTTTGTGTTACTCAATTATGCCTTCTTCCTTCACTTTCTTACTTTCAGTTTAAATTTATTTTTTCCTTTTCTTCATCTTGTTTCTATTCCTTGATCTTGTTTCTCCTTCCTCTGTCTTGTTAAAATTATTTTAATTTCTTTTCATCATCTCATATTTATTTTTTCTGTCTTATAATATTCTATTTTTACCTTTGTTGATCTTTGTTCATTTGTTGTTGATATTGCCATGGTTATAGCTTTTCCCCAATTTTGTTCCTATTTTTTCATCCTTTTTATTATTTTCAAACCTTTTCTTGCTCCATTTTGCCTTCTTCATTCCCTTTCTTATTTGTTTTAGATTTTCCCCTTTCTTCACCTGTTTTTATTGCCTATTCTTATTATTTCTCACTGTCTATCATCTCAAAATCATTTTTCTTTCCTTTAGTCATCTCACATTCTTTTTTACCTATCTCATAATATTCTTACTCACTTTCCACCTTTATTAATCTCTATTCATGTGCCATTCATATCATTGTTGTTCTTGTGGGTGAGTATTTTTGCTCATGTGAGTTTTGTTTTCTCTGTGGTTTTGTTTTGTTTTCTTAGCACCTGCACAATAGCACAGGAAATCAAGGTGATTGCACCACAGAGTTGTACAGGTCCCCTACTACAGAACGCCACCTGATGAGGACAGTGAGTCAAAGCAGATCAGTTTAATATGCAGAAACAAACAAAAAGAGTCACTTAAAATGGGGGGACAAAAACCCCAAACAAAAGGAAAGGAGGAATCCCCAGAAAAAGAGCTAAATGAAATTGAGGCATGCGTTTTATCAGATATCAAGTTCAATGTAACGATTGTAAGGATGCTCAAGGATCTTAGTGAGAACTACAAGGAACTTAGTAGGAACTACATCAACATGGAAAAGGACATAGAAACTATTAAAAGAACCAGGAGGAAATGATAATACAAAACTGAAATGAAGAATACACTAGAAGGAATTAAAAGCAGTCTGGATGAAGCAGAGGATTGATTCAGCATGTTGGAAGACAGGTAGGAAAAACACCCAGTCAGAACAACAAATTGAATAACAAAGAGAGAGAGAGAGAGAGAGAGAGAGAGAAAGGAAAGGAAAAAGAAAAGAAAAGAGGCTAGTTTAAGGACAAAATGAAACATAATATTTGCATTGTAGGGATACCAGAAGGAGAAGAAAATGATTCAGGGATAGAAAACCTGTTTGAAAAAAATGACAGAAAACTTCCATAACTCAGGAGGGAAAAGTAGCACAAGTCCAGGGATCCCAATCAAGATGACCCCAAAGAGGCCCATTCTAAGACACATCACAATAAAATAGCAAAATGTAAAGAGAAAGAGAGAATCTTAAATGCAGCAAGGGAGAAAATGCTAGTTACATGCAAGAGAGTTCCAATAAAGCTATCAGCTGATTTTTCAACAGAAACACTACAAGCCAGAAGGATTTGGCATGAAATATTCCAAGTAATGAAAAGCAAGGACCTGCAACCAAGACTGCTAATTCAGCAAGGCTCTCATTCAAAATTAAAGGAGAAATAAACAGCTTTTCAGACAAAAAAAAAAAAAAAGGCTAAAGAATACACCTCCATCAAACTACCATTGCAAGAAATGCTAAAGGGACTGTTTTAGAAGTTGAAGAAAGAGTGAGAAAGAGGGGAAACACAGGTACAAAGGGAAACAAATGGCATGAGCAAACACCTACTAATAATAATCTTAAATATAACTGATTTAAGTGCTCCAATCAAAAGACATAGAGTAGCTGAATGGATAAGAAAACATGACCCACATGTATGCTGTCTATAAGAGACCTACCTCAGAACAAAAGATTCACACAGACTGAAAATGAAGGGATGCAAAAACAAAAAAAAAAATCCAAGCAAATGGACATGAAAAAAAGCTGGGGTAGCAATACATATATCAGACAAAATAGGCTTCAAAACAAAGGCCATAAAAATAGACAAAGAAGGTTACTACATAATACTTAAAGGAGTTCTCCACCAAGAAGATATAACCCTTGTAAACATATACACACACAAATAGGAGCACCTAAATGTAAGAAAAATTTTGGAGGACTTTGAGGAGACCAATAGCAATACAGTCATTGTAGGGGATTTTAACACACCACTATAAAAAATGGATAGATTCTCCAACCAAAAAATCAACAAGGATATTGTGGCATTGAATGACACCCTAGATCAATCGACTTAATTAATATTTACAGAGTATTTCACCACAAAGATGCAAAATAACATTTTTTCAAATGTACATGGATCATTTTCAAAGATAGACCACATTGTAGGACACAAAACATACCTCACCAAATTCAAGAAAATTGAACTCATATCAAGCACCTAGTTGCATCACAATGGCTTGAACCTAGAAACCCACCTCAAGTGAAAAACTCAAAAACATTCAAATACATGGAGGCTGAACAACATGTTATTAAATAATGAATGGATTAACAGGGGATCAAAGAAGAAATCAAAAAGTACCTGAAGACAAATGAAAATGAACACACAACTGAAAACCTATGGGACACAGTGAAAGCAGTCCAGAGAGGGAAACTCATAGCAATACTGGCTTACCTAAAGAGCATATAAAATTCTCAAATAAACAACCTAACTGTACATCTGAAAGAAGTAGAGGAACAACAACAAACAAAACTCAGAGCAAGTAGAAGGAAGGATATAATTACGATTACAGCAGAATTAAATGACATAGAGGCTAAAAAGACAATTCAAAGAATCAATGAATCCAGGAGTTGGTTCTTTGAAAAGATAAACAAAGTGGACAAACCTGTAATCAGACTTGTCAAGAAAAAAAGAAAGAGGACCCAAATAAATAAAATCAGAAATGAAAGAGGAAAAGTAACAACCAATATTACAAAATTACAAAGAAGTGTAAGATATTACTATGAACAATTAACTATATGCAAAGAAATTGGACAACCTGGGAGGAATGGATAAATCTCCAGAAACATAGAATCTTCCAAATCTGATCAAGAAGAAGCTGAAAGCCTAAACAGACAGACAGAAAACAAGGACATTGAAGCAACAATAAAAAAACTACCAGCACGTAAGAGCACTGGGCCATATTGGCTTCACAGGTGAATTTTACAAAACACTCAGAGAAGTAACTCATATTTTCTCAAACTATTCCAAAAAAATTCAAGAAGACAGAAGACCCTCAAACTCTTTTTATGAGACCAGTATTATCCTAATTCTAAAACTAGGTACATATATAACAAAGAAAGAAAATTGCAGGCCAATATCTCTGATGAACATAAATCTAAAATCCTCAACAAAATGCTAGCAAACCAGATACAGCAATACATTAAAATGATCATACACCGTGATCAAGTGGGATTTATGCCAGGGATGCAAGGATGGTACAATATTAGCAAATCAATAAATGTGTAAATCGCATAAACAAAATGAAGGACAAAACTATGTGATCATATTAATAGATGCTGAAAAAGCATTTGATAAAATCCAGCACCCATTTATGATAAAAACACTCAGAGAAGTGGGGATAGAGGGACCATACCTCCAATATAGTAAAGGCTATATATAAAAACCTGATGCTAACATCATAACCAATGGGCAAAAACTAAAATGTTTCTCTTAAGATCAGGAACAAGATAAGGGTGGCCCCTTTACCACTCCTATTCAGCATAGTTCTGAAAGTTCTAGCCATAACTATCAGAAAACAAAAGGAATAATTGGGAATAAGGAAGTAAATCTGTTATTATTTGCAGATGATATGATAGTGTACATAGAAAACTTATAGTCTCCACCAAAAAGCTACTCAACCTAATAAATAAATTCGGCCAAGTAATGGGACAAAGTCAATGTTCAGAAATCAATGGCATTTTTGTACACCAACAATGGGGATTGTGTATACCAGAAAGGGAAACTAGGGAAAAAATCCCATTTACTATATCAACAAGAATAATAAAGTACCTAGGAATAAATTTAACCAAGGAGGTAAAAAGTCTGTACTCAGAAAGCTATAGAACACTGAAGAAAGAAATTGAGGTAAATACAAGTAAATGGGAGCATATACCCTGTGCATGGATTGGAAAAATTAACATCATTAAAATGTCCATATTACCCAAAGCAATCTATAGATTCAACAGAATTCCTGTTAAAATACCGATTGAATATTCACAGATCTAGAACAAATATCCCCAAGGTTTATATGGAACCAAAAATAGACCCTAAATAGCCTCAGCTATCCTGAGAAGGACAGATAAAGTAGGAGGGACCACAATACATGATATCAAACTGTACTACAAGGCCCCTCTAATCACAACAGTCTGGTACTGGCATAAGAACAGACATGCAAATCAATGGAACAGAATGAAGAGCCCAGAAATAAACCCATGTCTCTATGGTCAATTAATATTTGACAAAGAGGACATGAAAATACAATGGATTAAAGACAGCCTTTCCAATAGATGGTGTTGGGAGAACTGGACTGGTACATGGAAAAAAAAATGAAACTAAACCACCAACTCACACCATGCATCAGAATAAACTAAAAATGGATAAAAATCTTAAATGTAAGTCAGGATACCATAAAACTCCTAGTGGAAAACATAGGCAGTACAATTTCAGATATCTCATATAGCAACGTTTTTTTCCAATATATCTCCTAAAGCGAGAAGAAAAAAAGGAAAAAATAAACAAATGGGACTACATCAAACTAAAAAGCTTCAGCACAGCTACAGAAACCATCATTGAAATGAAAAGAGAATCAACCATATTTGCCAAAGATACCTCAGACAGGGTTTGATCTCCAAAATATATAAAGAACTCATACAATGCAACATCAGGAAGACACACAATCCAATTAAAAAATGGGCAAAGGGATATGATTAGTTACTTCTCCAAGAAGGATATACAAATGGCTCTTAGACATATGAAAAGATGCTCAACATCACTAGCCATCATAGAGATGCAATTCGAAACCACAATGAAATTTTTCACCTCAGACCTGCCAAAATGGCTATCATTAATCAATTAGCAAACAACGAGTGCTGGAGAGGGTGTGAAGAAATGGGAACCCTGGTGTACTGTTGGTGGGAATGAAGACTGGTGCAGCCACTGTGGAAAACAGTATGGAATTTCCTCAATACTGTTATTAAAAATGGAAATGCCTTTTGACCCAGCCATTCCAGTGCTGGGAATATCACCTAAGAATCACAAAATATCAATTCAGAAGAACTTATGATCCTCTATGTTCATAGCAGCACTATTTACAATATCCATGAGTTGCAAATAGCCAAAGTACCCATCAGTAGATGAGTGGATCAAAAAAATCTGTGGTATATTTACATAATGGAATACTATGCAGCAGAAAAAAGAAGGAATTCCTACCTTTTGTTACAGCATGGATTGATTGGAGACCACTATGCTAAGTGAAATGTCAGTCAGTAAAAGACAAATATCATATGATCCCACTTATAAGAGAAATCTAATGAACAAAATAAGCTGTAGTCATGAAATTGGGGATACAGGGACAGTTGTATGAATGGAGGGGGAGTGTGGGAACTAATTGAAAGAAGTTGAAGAGATTAGTCAGAGAACATACATACATGGACAATGGTGTGGAGAATGAATATGGAATTGGGCAGGTGGGCTGTGTGGAGGGGGGTGAAAAGGGAAAATGTGACATCTGAAATAGCATAAATAATGAAATATCAAAACGAAAAAATAAAACAAAGAAAAATTGACATCTTATTACAGTTTTCCTATTCAAAAACATACATCCATTTACTTAAGCTTCATTTTAAACAAAGCAATCTATAGATTCAATGCAATTCCTATACCAATTACATATTTCACAGATCTGCAATAAATACTATAAAAATTTTATGAAATGAAAAAAGACCCCAAATAGCCTCATTAATCTTGAAAAAGAAAAACAAAGTTGGAGGGATCACAATACCTGATATCAAACTGTATTACAAGGTCATTGTAATCAAAATAGTCTGGGACTGGCATAAGAACAGACACACAGATCAGTGGAACAGAATGGAGAACCCAGAAATAAACCCACATCTATGGTCAAAGAAAATTTGATGAAGGGGTCATGAGAATACAATGGAGTACAAATAATCTTTTCAATAAATGGTGTTGGTAGAATGGGAATGGTACATGCAAAAAAATGAAACTAGACCACTGACTCACACCATACACCAAAATAAACTCAAAATAGATAGAAGACTTAAATATAAATCGGGATACTGTAAAAATCCTACTGGGAAACATAGGCAGTACAATTTCAGATATCTCACGTAGCAATATTTTTTGCTAATGTATCTCCTAGGGCAAGGAGAAAAAGCAGAAAAAATAAACAAATGGGACTGCATCAAATTAAAAAGTTTCTGCACAGCTAAAAGCCATCCTCAAAGTGAAAAGGGAATTGATTATATGGGAGAACATATTTGCCAATGATACAATGGACAAGGGTTTAATCTCCAGAATACATAATAACACTCATATGACACAACACCAGAAAAAAAAACAATCTTACTAAAAAATGAGCAAAGACAACTGAATGGATACTTATCCAAGGAGCACATACAGATGGTGTGTAGACATATGAAAAGATGCTCAGCATAACTAGCCATCAGAGAGATGCAAATTAAAACTACAATGAGATTATCATTTCACTCTTGCCAAAATGGCTATCATTAATAAATCAGCAAACAACAAGTGCTGACAAGGATGCGAAGAAAAGGGAACCCTAGTGCACTATTGGTGGCAAAACAGACTGGTATAGACACTCCTCAAAAACTAAAAAATAGAACTGCCTTTAGACCCAGCAATTCCACTATTGGAATATACACTAAGAATCATGAAACATCAATTCAAGAGAACTTATCCACCCCTATGTTCATACCAGTGCTATTTACAATATCCATGACTTGGAAACAGCCTAAGTGCCCATCAGTAGATCAGTGGATTAAAAAACTATGGTACATTTACACAATGGAATACTACACATCAGAAAGAAAGAAGGAGCCCCTACCCTTTGTGACAGAATGGATGGAACTGGAGGCTACTATGGTGAATGAAATAAGTCAGTTGATGAAAGATGTATACCATATGATCTCACTTATGAGAGGAATCTATTGAGCAAAATAAACTAATAAGTAAAATAGAACAAGAGGCATGGAATCACAGAATAGACTGACAGCAGCAAGAGGGGAGGAGCAAAAGGGGGACTGTTTGAAAATAAGTGAAGGGAGCAATCAAGGAACATGTATGAAGGACCCATGGACACAGACAATATGGTGGTGATTGACTATGTAAGTGGTGAGCAGGCTGGGTGGAGAGGGCAAAGAGAAATAATTGCAACAACTGTGAAACAAAAATTAAAAAAAAATAAATGAATAAAAAGAGTTGGCAATTTCTTCTGATTCTTTGCTCCTTTTCTGACAGCTATTTATTCTCAAGATTTAACCATTTCAGACATGATTCCTCCAATAACTAAGTGCCAGTAAACATCTCCTTATGGAAAGCCTGCTAATAATCAAACTTAATACCTCAGTACTCATTGTTAATTGATTCTGGAGTTCTTGACAAGTCCAAATCTGACAAGTACTGAACATGTGGAGTGATGAAGCATTTTCTCTTGTGTGGCAGTGTCATGACTCATATAAGTTCTAGCAAGTGTGATGATTTTAGAGTAGTGCTGAGTTCTGAAACATTTTTTTCTTGTCAAAATGCGATGAGTACAGGGTTTGATGAGTTCTGAAGCCATTGAGTACAGAAGTATGACTGTATATTTAAGCCCAAATCCATTTTTCTCTTAACTTTCATGCTTTCATCTCCAAGTCAGCTCCTCCTACATACCCTGAGTGTTGATTGTCTCAGTTATATAGCACAGGTTCTGAGGCACTCTTGTCTTTTCTCTCCTCCATCTAATTGCTCACTGAGATCATTTTTTCTATTGTTGTTAAAATTAATGATACCTAGCTTATCAAAGGTGATGCTTTATAAATGTATAGTTAGATATCAATGAAAAAGACTAATAACAGTGAATTATAAATGGAAATTAATCTCCTAACAAATTAATAGGCTGTAAGAGATTGATGTTTTATTTCTTTTGCTACTTCATTACACACATTAATGCCTTAAATGAAAAGCTATTATATATTCCTTAAGATCTGGCTGAATCACTTGTCAAAACAGGTCATAAGAGAAAATTCTTTGAGATCTTCACTAGTCTTTTGTTAACATAATTTTGGCCAGACATCAGTTTAAATGTTTTGTTTTATTTTATATACTTGAATTCTGGTTTAAAAGTTCAATGTCTTTTGAGAAATAGACAGCTTAGCTCATATTTAGCTAATGTTTTCTTTTTACCCTATTTTGCACTGAAGATGGTACTTGGGAGGCAGCTGTGAAGTACCCCTTAGAATTTGTAAATAGGGGTAATGAAATTGCCCTTTGAGAATTAAATTATTAAATTAATAGACAGTGGATCAGAGCAGAGATATGTAGTCATCTGGAAAAAATAGATACACTGGCAATGTCAGAGCAAGACTTGAATGATTTACATTTAAAAATATAAAGGAAAAATATTGGTCAGGAAGACATCATTCATCAATAAAGACATAAAAAGTTGACCTAGAGGAGCAAGCATTGGCTGTGTCCACCCTTTAACAAAGAAAGAACATATTGGCCAATGACTTTATTGTGGAGATTATTCTTCAGGCCATCACTTGTATTATATAACTTATTTTTGTTGTGATTGTGTTCTCACCAAGGACCATTCCCATTAAAGTTTGATTTTCCTTAAAGGTCTGCCTTTGGGAGTGAAAGTTGGTTATGCTGATGTGTTTAAGAAGGTAGGACAACCATATTTCTGTTTATTAATGGGAATTCTAATTTAATACATGATTCCCTGTTTACTGGGTGAATGAAGTCCATCTTGTGAAAGATGAATTGATTCTCAATGTGCTGACATTTAGGGTTTTTCTCTCCAGCTTTATTGAGACATAAGTGACACATAACATTGCATGATGATTTGATACACATATATTTGCAAGGTAACTACCACAATAAGGTTAGTTAACACATCTGTTGCCTCACATGATTGCCATTTCTGTTGTGTGTGTGTGGTGAGAACTTTTAACATCTACCCTTTTAGCAACTTTCAAGTATACAATACCGCACTGTGAACTATAGTCAACATCCTGTACGTTAGGTCCTCAGGACTCATTCATCTTATAACTGAAAACTTACACTATTTCACCATCTTCACCCATTTATTCCACCCCCATTCCCTTGTCCCTGGCAACCCGCAGTCTACTCTTTGTTTCTATGAATTTGGCTTTCTTATATTCCACATATAAGTGAGATCATACAATTTTTGTCCTTCTCAGTCTGACTTACTGCACTTAGGATAGTACCCTCAAAATTCATCCACATTGTTGCAAATGGCAAGATTTCCTTCTTTTTAACGACTGAATACTATTCCATAGTGTGTGTGCCTATATATTAAATATACACTAATATATACTACATTTTCTTTATACATTAATCTGTAGATGGACCCTTAGGTTGTTTCTATGCATTGGTTATTGTCAATATTGCTGAAATAAACACTTGGGATACAGATGTTTCTTCCATATCCTGATTTCATTTATTGGGTATATACCCAGAAGTGGAATGGTTAGATCACATGGTAGTTCTATTTTTAATTTTTTAAGGAGCTTCCATGCTGTTTTCCATAGTGGCTCTATCAATTTACATTTCCTCTGCATGAGGTTCCCCTTTTCTACACATCCTCACTACCACTTGTTTTCTCATGTTTATTTGATAAAAGCCATCTTAACAGATGTAAAGTGATATCTCATTGTGGTTTTGATTTGCATTTCCTGATGATTAATCACATTGAGCATCTTTTTCAATATCTGTTGGTCATTGTGTGTCTTCTTTTTAAAAATGTTCATTCAGGTCCTTCATCCATTTTTTCTTTGGGGTATACACACACACACACACACATACACACATACACTCTCTCTCTCTCTATATATATATATCCCAAATATACATAATATATATATCCCAAATATATATATATCTCATGTATATATATATATGTGTGTGTGTGTGTGTGTGTGTGTGTGTGTGTATAGAGAGAGAGAGAAAGAGAGAGAGAGAGAGAAAGTATGAGTTTCTTGTGTATATTGGATATTAACCCTTTTTCAGATAGATGATTGGAAAATATTTTCTTCCACTCCATAGGTTGCTTTCTCATTTTGTTGATGGTTTCTTTTACTGTGCAAAACCTTTTTAGTTTTCCCACAAATGGGGTCCTATTTGTTTATTTTTGCTATTGTTACTTGTGCTTTTGGTATCATATCCAACAACTCATTGCCAAGTCAACATCAAGCAGCTTTTCTCCTGTGTTTTCTTCTAAGAGTTTTACAGTTTCAAGTCCTACAATTAGTCTTTAATCTGTTGGGATGGCCAAAAAAGTTCATGTAGTTTCTTCTGTACAATCACTCTAGTAGCGTTTAGTTGCCTTTAACTTCATCTGGAACAGTTTTGTTAGATTCTGTTGTGACAAATGTTGTATCAACGTGCATTTAAAAAAAAACCGGTATTGGTGAATTTTGTGTAGCCATTTCAATATTGAAGATGGGAGAAAATATATGACATTTTCAGCATATTATGCTTTATTATCTCAAGAAAGGTATGCAACTGAAATGCAAAAAAAAAAGATTTGTGTAGTGTATGGAGAAGGTACTGTGACTGATCGAATATGTCAAATGTGGTTTGCAAAGTTTCTTGGTATTATTGACATTTTGGCCAAATGGTTCTTTGCTATGGGGCTGTCTTACACATTGGAAGATGTTTAGCAACACCCCTGGCCTCTATGCACTAGACACCAATAGCAGAGATAGCCAACATACTGTACACACTCAAAATATCCAAATCAATAAAATTACTGGTGAAAATGAAAAATGTCTTTTATTTTATAGAAAGAACTAAATGGAATTGTTGGCCAACCCAATCTTTTGAGTTAATTTTTGTGAGTGGCGTAAGATAGGGGTCCAGTTCCTTGTTCTTTTGTTTTCTTTGTTTTAGCATTTTTTATTGTTGTTCATTACAGTTTTTCCCATTTTTCCTCCATTGCTCTCCCCTGCCCCATCCAACATCTGCTCTCAAAGACAATCCCTTCCCTATTGTCCTTGTCCATGAGTCCTTTATACATGTTCTCCTTCTTTCCCCAGTTATCCCCTCCTGCCTCTCCTCTGGTCATTGTCAGTTTGTTCTTTATTTCCATCTCTCTGGTTCTTTTTTGCTTATTTGTTTGTTTTTGCTTATTAGTTTCCATATAAGTAAGATCATATGGTATTTGTCTTTCATTGCCTGGCTTCTTTCACTTAGCATAATGCTTTCTGGATCCATCCATGCTGTCATGAAGGGTAGGAGTTCCTTCTTTCTTTCTGCTATGTAGTATTCCATTGTGTAAATGTACCACAGTTTTTTGATCCACTCATTTACTGATGGGCACTTAGGCTGTTTTCAACATTCAGCTATTGTAAATTGTGCTGCTATGAACATTGAGGTGCATAGATTCTTTTGAATTGGTGTTTCAGAATTCTTAGGGTATAATCCCAGCAGTGGAACTGCCAGGTCAAAAGGCAATTCCATCTTTGGAATTTCCAATATGAGAAAATTCCATATTGTTTTCCACAGTGTCTGCACTAGTCTGTCTTCCCACCAACAGTGTACTAGGGTTCCCTTTTTTCCACAACCTTGCCAGTACTGGTTGTTTGTTGATTTGTTAGTGATGGTCACTATTACCAGTGTGAAGTGGTATCTGTGGTTTTAATTTGTATCTTTCTGATAGCTAGTGATGTTGAGCACCTTTCCTATGCCTATTGACCTTCTATATGTCCTCCTTGGAGAAGTATCTGTTCAGGTCCATTTTTTATATGAATAATCAGTTTTTCCTACAACATACTTTGAAGATACTATCTTTTGCCCCATTGAGTGTTCTTGGTACACTTGTCAAATGTTAGTTGACTATATATGCATAGATTTATTTCTGGGTTTCTTATTCTGTTCCATTGGTCTATGTTTCTCTTTTTATGCCAATACCGTACTGTTTGGTTACTGTAGCTTTGTAGTATAGTTTGAAAGTGTGAAGTGTGATGACTCTAGCATTTTTCTCAAAGCTGGTTTGACTACTAGAGGCCTTTTGTGGTTACATACAACTGGTAGGATTTTTTTTCTGTTTCTGCAAAAAATGGCACCATAATTTTGATAAGAATTACATTGAATCTATAAGTGGCTTTTAGTAATATGGTCATTTGCATGTTATTAAGTCTTCCAATCTTTGAACACAAGCTATTGTTCCATTTATTTGTGTCTTCTTCAGTTTCTTTGGTCAATATTTAATAGGTTTCAGTGTATAGATTTTTTACCTCTTTGGTTAAATTTATTCCTAACTTATTATGTTTGATGCTATTGTAAACAAGACTGTTTTCTTTATATTCTCAGATAGTTTTTTTGTTTGTTTATTATTATTTATGCTATTACAGTTGATCAAATTTTTCCCTCTTCACCCCAGATAGTTTGTTAATAGTGTATAAAAATACATCTGTTTTTTTATGTTGATTTTGTATCCTGCAACTTTATTGAAGTTATTAGTTGTTTCTCATGGAATCTTTAGGGTGTTCTATATATAAGATCCTGTGATCTGCAAACAGAGATGATTTTACTTCTTCCTTTCTGATTTGGGAGCCTTTTGATTCTTTTTCTTGCCTGATTGTTCTAGATAGGGCTTCCAGTACTATGTTGAATAGGAGTGTTAAGAGTGGGCACCTTTGTCTTGTTTCTGATCTTGGAAAGATTTAATCCTTTTGTCTCTAAGTATGATGTTAGCTGTTGCTGATATTTAAGTTTTGAGGTTAAGTGACTAATGGTCAGAGCCTGTTACTTATGATTTTACCACTATAAATGTAACTCTGAGATCTGAGATCTCATAGAGAGAGAAAAAGCATGTTTCACCTGGTGAGGCTCAATTTCAGTATTTTCTTTGAAACCTCTCTATATAAAAAAACAGTGTAACTTCTTGTTCTGCCTTGGAAACATTACTCAAACCTATTTCATATTATGCTTTTTTTATGTAATCAATTCTTATCTAGGTGATAGATCAGTGGTTTATTTTATGTTGTAATAATGAGGTGTGCTATATCAGAGTACTATAATGGTTTTCATTGTCTCCTAAAAGTATTTCCTTTCTATATATGTTGAGATACCTGGAAGTATTCTTTTTGTATATATGTTGAGAGGCAATAAATAAAAGTTAATAGCTTCCATATATAAAAGCTGTTAGAGTGACAGCCTCTTTTAGTATTTTAGAGTTTGATTCATTCAATAACTATGTGACTCATGCAGGGGAAGCATTATTATTTTCAATTTGTAAATTAGGAAATTGTGGCTTATATCATTTAATCAACTAGCCAAGATCACATGACTAATAAATGGCAATCAGCACAAGCACATATACCTCAAAACACTAATCCAGTGCTCTTCCAATTCTGTTACTGTACCTTGCATAATGAATTAAAAAATTTTAAAAAGGTTACAAAAGTTAAAGTTTGAATACAACTTGTTTTTACAAAATGTCTCTATATCTGACTAAACCATGATAAGAAAAAAAGATGATTATAAATAACCCATTCGTGAAATGTTTATCATGCACCTACCATGTGTAAGACACTGAGCTGTCATACTGGAAGTATGATAGACTAAAAGGCAGATAGGGTCCTGCGCCCATAAAACCAAGTTTAGTGGGAAGACAGTCATTAGGCACATGATTACACAAATGACTATGTAAGTGTGAATGTGGTGACTGGGGGCTTGAGGGACATTCCCACAGGAGTGGGAGTGATATTTCAGTTGAGGCCTGTTGGAGAGGAAGTTAGCCAGGCACAAGAAAGGCTGAGGAGGAAGTGTCTTTATTTGGAAATCATATCATGTTTAACTTGATCATCTCAAATAAAAAAGAGAAAATTGAGTTCTTCTTACCAGAACTTTTTGTTCATGTTCAAATCCCAGCATCAGGGAGAAGGGGGATGGAAGGGAGAAGAAGAGAGATGCTGCTTTAAATGAGCTGATCCTTGATAATTGATTACCATAGCTTCTTGGTTCTCATTATTATAGTATAGCTGAAACTTTGAATAAAAATTCCCCACAAGATCCAGGCATGGCTAATAGGATATTGTGTTACTGTAAAAGCAATTAGAGGTCCAGACGTAATTGTCTTAATAAGCCACTTAATCATTCATGACAGACAAGAGAAGCCACAAAGGACCACAATTCTTAGGCTTTTCAGTTTTAAGTTTTCGAAAGCTCATTAATAAAGCAGGAGGTTGAAGAGCAGTCTGCAAAATTATTTTATCCAGAGGTCTCAGTTATTATTATGCTACGTTTGTGAAATCACTTTGTATTAATCCTTCTTGGTAGCATGAGGAAAATTTTGAAGGAGTCCCCATACAGAGATAATTATAGGCATCATCATGACAAAAGAGAACTAAGTAGAAATTACTTTGAAAATAAAATTTTGAGCTTGAGAGACTGAATAGCTTTCATAATAAATGAACCAATAAATAAAGCCCAGATCTTGATTAACTGAAAGCATAGGGGACTAGTTTTTTTGACCAATTATTAAAATACTTCAAAAATTAACTAACTTTTTTTAAAAAAGGCTATCTTGTGCTTGCATTACTTCTAGTTATAATATGTGTTTATGTTAGAAAGTTTGGAAGCCTAACAAAATTTTAAGTTTCATAAAAGAAAAAATAATATCTAATGATTAAGCTAAAGTAATTCGATAACCAGATACCAATTATACTTTAATGTATTTCCTTCAGGTCCTTTAAGAATATGTATATACTGTTAAATATATGAAAAATATTGACAATATTGTGTTTAATATTTCATATTTTTCCAGTTGTATTATGATTTTAAAATTTTAATTTCTATATACTATTTTAATATGCAAATGTGCCTTTCTATTTAATCATTGTTCTTTCTTCTTCCCAGCACAAGCACATATACCTCAGAACACTAATCCAGTGCTTAGTGTTTTGCTTTTTATTGAGTTTATTTGGGTGACACTGATTAACAAAATTATATAGGTTTCAGGTGCATAACTCTACAACACACTATTTGTGCACAGTCTTGTGTGTTCGCCATCCCAAGTCAAATCTCCTTTCATCACCATTCATCCCCCCATATCCTCTTCCACCTCCCAATAATCATTCCTGTGCTAGATACCTTGTTACCTTTTTACTTTTTGACATTTATCACTAATGCTTAAGTAAACAGCCTTCCTCAAGGGTCTGTTTTTTGCATAAATCCCTATAAAGGAATGCTTAAAATTTATTTTAATACATTTATAAAGTATAAATGTTTAAAATATATTTACATGTATTATAAAATTGCAGATTTGTATGCCTTATTTGTTTTTTTGCAACAATTCTACAAAACATATTTATTTCTTTTTGTGTCTAACAATATTGAATGCAAATGCATGCTTCACTATATCTTAAAAACCTTGAAAATTACTCATCAAATAATTGTATCAGTCTGGTGGACTGAGATGAGATATTTGCAACCCTCTTTCCCTAAAATCTTTAAACTTGCAGAAAATTTATTTTTAAAAAACTTAGCCTATACCAGCACTCATGAAAAGAAAGGAAGCCACCAGCAGACAAGACATTGGTAGGAATTCCTGAATATAAGAAATCAGATGGCATAGTGATCTCAGAAAAACAAGAGAAGAAAAAAACACAGCCTGAAACAATCAGGAAAATTATTGCAGAAGGAGAAGCAATTCCAGGGATAGTGCAACTTAGAGTCAACACATAACAAAGGCAAGTGTTGTGTATGGAGATGCTATTGACATAAAAGATTGCTTTTGTGTTTGAACTGCCATCCCTTGGAGTTTTCCATAAATGAATTAATGTGTCTGGAGTGAGCACCTAGAGTGAATGTTGTTGTCAGAGATAGAAGGAGAAAGAAATGAACATCTCATCAGGGAAACAGTTTAAATTACCCTCCATGCCCACCCATAAAAAAGACCTCTTTAATTTAGGACTTACAGGCTTTAATCTATAGCTTATTTATCTGCTTCCCCGGTACCCTTCTGCAGGCATACTTAATTGAGATACACAGAGACAGCATTCATCCCTGCATTCAGAGGAAGGCCTGCTGCACAGCCAGAACGTTACAGCTGTGGAAGACAACTATGCCAATTAGCGTAGCCCTTCATTGTAAATATGAACCACCAACCAAGGATCACCAGACATTTGAGGAAAACTAATAGTATTTTTCTTTATCTTGAATTGCCTCAGCATCTTTATAGAAAATCAGCTTACCTTATTTTGCAACTCTGTTACGTTTCATTGATCTTTATGTCTCCCCTTTCACCAACATCAACTTGTTTGATGACTGTGACTTAAAATCATACTGGGTGTGTGCTCCAACCTTGTTCTTCTTTTAAAATATTCTTTGGCTAAGAATTATATATTTCCATACAGATTTTAAACATCTTGCTAATTCCACAGAACAAATGCTGGAATAATTTATTGAGAATGCATTGAATCTATAGATCAATTTGGGAAGAATTGACATATATTGAGTCTTTCAACCCATGAACATAATGTATCTCTCCATTTACTTTAATCTTTTTAAAAACTTTTCATTAACACTTTGCCATTTTCACTGTAGAATTTTTGGGATTCTTTTGTTATATTTATTCTTAGGTATTTTATAATTTAAATGTTATTGCAAATGAAGTTGAGTGCCACTTTTTACTACCAGCGTATAAAAATATAGTTGATTTTTATATTAACATTGTATCTTGCATTCTTCCATAAGAAACATTAATTTTAATACTTATTTTTGTGTGGTTTTTGGATTCTGCTACCTATACAATCATAGGAACAGTATTATTTTTCCTTCTGTTACTTGTGTCTTTTTTTTTTTTTTTGCTTTCTTGAAATTTCTAGGACCTAATGTAAAATTTGATTAAAAAAAATGGCGAAAGGGAGAATCTTTACCTTTTCCTATACAAGGGGAATATGGGCAAAACCAATTTAGTGCTAAGTATTATATTAGTTGTAGATATTTTATATGCCCTCTGTATGAATGAGGAAGTTTCCTGCTATTTTAGTTGCTTAAGGTTTTTTTAGCATGATTGGGTATTGAATTTTATAATTTTTTATCTGTTGAAATGGTTATTATATTTATGTTTATTTTGTTAATCTAATGAATTACATTGATTAGTTTTTTAATGTTAAGCCAACTTTGCATTCCTGGTATAAACCCTACTTGATTATGTTGAGTATATTTGCATATAATGATGGATTGATTAGATATCCATCATTAGACCAAAATATATTGATATATATTTCATGCATGTCTGTATGAAATCTTCATCAGGCTTGGTATTAGAGTTTGGCTGGGCATTTAAGAGCTGATCAATTTTGTTGATATTTGCAAAGAACTAGATTTTGGCTTTTAAATTTCTCTATTGTCTGTTTTCTATTTTAGTAATTTTTGCTTTTATCTTTATCATTCTTTTTCTCTATTTATTTTGGATGCATTTTACCCTTCTTTTCACAGATTCTTATGGTGGATTCTTATGATTCTTAGAAACTTTTCTAGTTTTTTTCTAAAATTAGCATTCTACACATTGCTTTAGATTAATCCCACAAATTGCCATGCTGTGTTTTCATTATTGCTTAATTTAAAATATTTTCTAATTTGTCTTGTGATTTCTTCATTGATGCTTGGTAAGTGTCTCTATGACCATTATTTTGACTCTGTTGGGTAAATCACTTATCTCCATCTATTTAAGATGGATTCCTGAAGATTTTTCTTGTGTTTTTTGTTTTTGTTTTTTTTTTGTTTGGAACATATTCCCACATTCCTTCACTTTTCTTGACTCTCTGTGTTGGTTTCTGTGCATTAGATACAAGAGCCACCTCTCTCAGTCTTGAGTAACTGATCTCTTATAGGACATACACTTCATCAATCAGCTCAACCTGAGCTCCTAATTACTTCTCAAACATTTGTGATCATCTGAACCATCATCTGTTTTTAGTAGCTCCAGTATTTGAAAGCATGCCAAGACCTGTCAGTGTCCAAAGGTGTGAATCACCATCAGCACTTGGGTGCAGGCTGATTGGAAGCTGGACCCTCAGGCAGCAGCTGGGAAATATGCAGTCAAGCTCCTTTCAAGGGAAAAACTAGGATTTGGGAAATTTTGCCTGCTTTCTCTGCACTGAGCCTGGGCTTATAGTTGTGTGTATATGTGTGGGGGGCATGTTTCCATGCCCATTTAAAAGACGTTTCTTTTCTTGCCATAGTCTTATGGGACTCATGAATTCAAGCCCCATTGTATGTAAAAACTAGGTGATTTGGGAACTCATTCCTTAGATGGCCATTATGAAATCTTGGGTGCTAGATGTGTGGACAAGTTTTTTCCACAGAGATGCTCACTACTTGTTTTTGTTATTGGAGCAAGCCAGAGGCAGATGATGAGAGAAGTGCCAACTGTCTCTTTCAGGTTCAGAGAAGGTTTGCAGTCAGAACTTGGATTCATGCTAAATAGAAGTTGGATTCCCAGGCAGTAGCTTATAAAGTACATAGTCAAACTCCTTCCAAGGAAGAACTGGGTGTTTGTGCTTGCTCCTCCTGCCCTGAGCCCTGGGGGGGGGGGGGGGGGGGGGGCGGGGACAGCCTGCGAAAGCACTCACACACCTGTTAAGTACTGTTGCTTTGTTTGCTGTAGTCCTGTGTGACTTGAACACAATCCCTCTTGGCTAATAGAACTGGTGATTCTGGGGTCCATCCTTCCAGTAGCAGCCTCAAAACTTGGGGCACTAGATGAGTGGTTCAAACCCTTCAGTCCTCAAGGAGTAGCTGGGAGTTGAGTCTTTCCTCCCAACTGTATGGCACTATGCAGTGGGTAGGGTTTGTGGTGAGAATACCAGCCTTTCCAACAGTTTTGGGTATTTTATCATTCTCCTGATGTGTAGGAGTCACTCAGCTAGTTTCTGGATTTCTCTCAGAGGGAATTTCTCCATGTGTAACTGCATATTTGGTGCATCTGTGTAAGGAGGTAAATTTAGGTGCCTCCCATGTTGCCGTCTGGATAGCCCCCTTTACCATTTATTGCAGTGTAGGTCTGCTGAAGACAATTTTTTTCCCTGAAAATGTCTTTTTGTTTCTCTGATAGACAAATGTCAATCCTCCCCCTAATTTAATTGCCCACACTGTCCCTCCCACTTTCAGGGCCAATCCACGATGAAGACCAGAATAACCACCCCAAAATGTGGGACGCTGGCACTATGTTGTTTGAGCCCAAGGCAATTAAGACTTAACAGACTGAGGAAAAACTTTTTGCCTGTCCCTTAACTGCCTGAGAGAATTTAAATAAGGAGCTTATACCAGAAAGATAGCTAATACCAAGCATAACTTTTTATATCAGGAAGACTTATCTGCATGGCTTAGCAAAGTTTCGTTTACTAAACATTTACTCTTCTCATTTCCCTGTGGTTTCTCTTCCTTCCTTAGAGACTCTAGGCACCTACCTTCTTTTAATCTCAGGGTGGTATATAAACCTCAATTACCTGATCACCGAGGAGCCTCAATTCCCTTCTTAAGTCTTTGTGAGGCTCTCATATATACAAAATTAAATTTGTATTTCTCCTGCTAATTAGTCTTATGTCATTTAATTAAGAAGGGAAGAAGAGAAAACTTTTCTGCTTGTATAGCCATAAGAAAGGGAGGAGGGGAATTCTGGTTGCTTCTCTGGCATTGACTCCCTTCCAAGGTATATGTGCTTTGGTTATTTCTTCGGATCCTTAGGTAGTTGTCTTTTGCATTTTCCCTGAAGTTTATAATTATTGTCAGTGTGAACCAGAGGGTTGATCTGGACAGGAGTCAGCCATATCACCGTACCCAAGACAAAATTCTGCCTTTAGTCTTTATGTCTAGCATAATAGCACAATAATTTTGCATGCCTGCTACTTTTAAAGATCTTTTAATGAATTTATTGTGAAAGGTGATTAAATGAGTTATATACTAGGTAAAGCGTAAGATAGAGTTATGTATTGAAAAGAAATGATCTCTTAGAAATATTGAGTAACATAAGCAAGTACAATGTTTTTAAAAACAAAACAAAAATAGAAAGTGTATACTTGAGTATGGGTATCTTTTTAAAATTTGAGCATAATTTTAATGCCATGTAACAAATATATTCTCATTATTATTCTCTTTCTCACTTTTTTTGGATATACTAGTACATTATTTTCTTCTAAGTGAACTTTAAGAGCACATTGTTAAGTGACCATTGTTCCATTCTTCCTATATTATTTTAAAAACTATAATTGGACATTGTCACATTCTAGCTTAAGACTCTTCAATTGTGTTCTTTTAAATTCATGATAGTGATAAGATAATAATAGACAACATTTATAGAACTATTTTTAAGTGGTGAATTATGTGTCAACATCTAATTTCTTTTTTTACATCAATTAATTAATTAATTAGTTTTTGTTGTTGTTCAAGTACAGCTGTATCCATTTTCACCCCACCACAGCCCCTCACCCCACCCATCCCCTCTTTCTACCCTTGAACCTACCCCCTTTGGCTTAGTCCATGTGTCCTTTATACATGTTCCTTGATGGACCTTCCCCTATTGTTTTCCCCCACTATCCCTCTCCCCTCTGTTTACTATCAGTTTGTTCTTTATTTCAGTGTGCGCAATTGACAATAGCCAAGTGCTGGAAGCAACCTAAATGCCCACCAGTAAATGAGTGGATTAAAAAAAACAACAACTATGGTACATTTACACAGTGGAATACTATGCAGCACAAAGAAAGAGGGAACTCCTACGCTTCACAACAGCATGGATGGATTTGGAGAGCATTATTGTAAGTGAAATAAGCCAGGCAGTGAAAGACAAACACCATATGATCTCAACATCTTATTTCATTACTGCTCCCAGTCTGGCTTAGATACATATGTAAATACATGTTAACATTTCTTAGTTCCAAGAGAAAATTACAGCTACTATCTAAACTTTTAGCTGCATGCAGTGAGTCTGCCCATTGCACTTAGGAGAAATAAGGCTTAAATATAAGTCAATGTAGTGCTTAGAATGGGATAGATTTTTTTTTGTGTTAACAAGCAACCACAAATTCTTCTTGCATAAAATTGAATGTATATTGGGAACCAGATCATGACTCAATTATTTTCATCATTAAATAGTTTGGGAGCTGGGCTCATGTGATAGGAATATGGTGACCCATGACAAATGGAGAGAAGTTAGAGAGATATGTGAAGAAAGGCATTGGGAGAAATACAAATTGCCTGCTACAAAAAAAAAATTTATACTAGAATTGGCCTTGTGCCATGAATACAAATTGCAAAGATGTTTTCTATCTTTTCTTTTTTTCCTAACACTACATGCCCTGAAGTGCTAGCATCTGGGACTCTTCTGAGTATGTAAATATAGCTCTGCTGCTGTGTGGGTAACTGCCTTTGTTCAGTCTATTCTTAGGCTATATGTAATATTTATAATACAGTTTTCACATTGTAAAGAATTTGCTTGAACAAATTGAGTACATTTGAGAGTCGAGGAGACCTACACAGAGCCAGCACCCAGCTGACTCTTGGCATTTTTCTTTTACATGTATATAGTTTGTAGAAGCTCTCTTTTCTCCATGAGTCCAATGTGAATTATTCCACATTCTAAGTAGTCTGACTTAATGGCATGACTGAATTCACAATATAGTTTGTACAACCACATGTACTTTTCCACATGTGTGAGTGAGGGATAATAGTTGTTAGTTTAAAAGATAGCAAATATGACTATAAAAAGCATTTGAAACTTAAACCATCAAAATAATCTTTGTGATATTTTCTATTAAATAGAAGGTGTTATAGCATATAAAGAAGTTTAAAGGATTTCTGTTTTATAATTTAGATGACAGAGCATGAATAAGTTTTTATGTCCCAAGTCCTACAGTGCTATGGTTCTTTGACCTTGGGTTATTTAAATGATATTATTGTTGGTGTACAGGTCTGTTTTTTGTCTACTTCCAGTCATGAACTTAATGATAAACATCAGGAACATTTATGGAATCTATATTTCTGACTAAAACATATATAGTCTCAAATTGAAGAGGACAGTTAAGGCTAAAGAAAATGACATATGTTCCTCAAGCTCAGATACTGGTACACTCAAAGCCAGCTCAGCATTTCCCAGGGCCTGGTATTCATCATGGCTCTGTCAACACAGCTTGATCAATGTCTTCAAAGGAAAAATGGAGGCAAATGGATGGTTAACTTCAAGCATTTGTCACTGAGATTAAGCTTGGAGCAGTACTGGGCAGCATGATGGATATCACAAAGAACCTCCTTTATATCTGTCAGTCAAATGTAGTAGCTGTGAAAGTATTTAATGGTATAGAAGAATCCTCATTGCTCACCTTCGGCTTCCCTGGATTTTTCTCGCTAATGTTAACATTTTGCAATGCAAATGATATAGCCAGAAAAGGGGTGTTTAAGACACAGAATGGAAAAGGAAAGACATATTCATTCAACTTACCTCTGAGACCTTTTCTCTTCCTCCATAATTTTACAAAATAAAATACATATATGTATGTCACTGGATAATATGTATGATAGAACAAACTTAGGATTTTGATTCAGAAGACGTGTGTGTCAGTCAGTTCTGCCACATGCTAGATGTGAGTCCTTTGGCAAGTTATCTGCAGTACCTGTTCTAAGTTTCATCATTCTCATCAATAAAATGGAACTAATAAGGCTTCTTCATAGGATTTCATGAGGGTTAGTGTATATATGAGTATCTGGCATATAGTAGAAAAGACCTTATAAAGGTTTAAAAGAAAAAACACATGTAAATGTGTATGTGTTCATGTATACATTTAAAGGAGGGAAGGCCAGGGGATTCTTGTTTATCACACTTTCTAATATAAGTCAAGCTGAGAAGAGGCTATTCTCAGTACTATTTTTATTGATAACATACAAGTAGTCAACCACAGCAATTTATTACACATATATAAAAATGGGAAGTTTTTTTTTTTGTTTGGTAGAGTGTTTCTTCACTATTACAGAAATGCTGCACTAGCTGGCATTCTAGAACCGAGAATGTCAAATGTCTAAAGACTAGCGGTCTTTAGAACACACTGCTGTGCTGGCTAGGCTGTCATCCTTTCAGAGTAATTAGTTGACTCTTTAAATAGCACAATATGTTGAAATTTACAAACCATAATTCTTTTTAAATAAATAATCTTCATTTATATTCAGTGACTAAAATATCACTTGATATATACTTTGCAAAATGACTTGTTTCTTTTTTGATAATTTAATGGTGATGCCTAAGAATAATTTTACTTCTAAGACTCTAATTTCCTGGTAAAGCATTAAGTAATTATCTGTGGGATCGCCTCAGCCAGAGAGGATCATTCCTTTGACGAAGATGCTGGACTGTGTAAAATTCATCTAATTCAGGACTATTGGGGTTCCTATCTCATCCCAAGGAAGTGGTGTGGTGCTAGATAGCAAGAATCACAGTCCTTGACTGTAGGAATGAAGAAAAAAATGCACCCCCTACTCCTGGTATTAGCTGACTGCAGTCTCACTGGGTCGTGGGTAAAAAGGAAAAGGAGAATGAAAATATAAGAAAGAAGAGGGTGTGCAAAAAACCCCATCCCCTCCCACACACAGATATCTACTGTGAAAGAAGAGAAAGAAAATGAACACAAAAGTACAAATAGTAGGTAACAAGAACAGATATTGATACTTGAAATATCAGGTATTTTTAACATGACACTCTTCTCACCATACTTTTAAATTTTTATTGTTGTTCAAGTACAGTTGCCTCCATTCCCCCCCCACTCCCCTTCACCCCAGCCATTCCCATGTTCCACCCTCGATCCCACCCTGCTTTGGCTTTGTCCATGTGTCCTTTATACATGTTCTTTTGAAGAACACATTGTCTTTGAAGGAAAAATTATACCTTGTAGGTCCTGGTGCTCAATAACGCATAAGATCCCACTTCTCAGATGGGGCCAAGGCACTGGGCATACCAGGAGACTAGATTGGTTTTGTAAATGGTTTATCAGTTTTTATAGGCTGCAGTGCAGGGCACCATAGGGGTGACTGGAGGGAACCTCTCCTAAAGGATGGGATACTACAGGAATGGGGAGGAAGAAGTAATACTTTTCTCATTTTATTTTACTTTTGAATTTACATACATTAAAATTCAGTCCTTGTGATATATAATTATAAGGCTCTAACAAATACATAAAGTCTTGTGTCTGTCATTACCACCATGACACACTCTAATGATTCTCTTGGACTGCCCCTTTGCAGTCGCTTCCTTTCCTTGTGCTAGCAACCACTAATCTATTCTCCATTCCTGTAGTATTGCCTTTTCTTTTCTTTTTTCCTTCTTTTTATATTGAATTTATTGGGGTGACATTGGCTAATAAAATTATATAGGTTTCAGGTGTGCAGTACATCATCTGTATATTGTATTGTGTGCTCATCACCCAAGTCGTCTCCTTGCAACACCATTTACTGGAGCTTTACCTTCTTCTACCTCCCCTCACTCGCCCTCCCTTTGCCTTATCCAAGATGTCATAAAAATGGAATTTTATAGTCTGTGACTTTTTTTATTCTTTTAACAGAATTCTCTACAAAACAAAAGTTTTTAATTTTGATGAAATTCAATTTATTGATTATTTTCTTTATGGATTATGCTTTTGGATACATGGGTAAGCAAAACAGACAGATCCCTTGCCCTTATAGGATTTGATATGCTAAAATAGTATATTGAAATAGACATAAATATAGTAAAATGGATGATTAAAGTAAAAGGAACTAGAATATTAGCCAACCCTAAAGGCCCACTTGGGGAGAGTGGTTATGAATTTAAAATGAGAGCAGCTAGCAAAGTTTTGCATTTATTCCTCCAGTTTTATTCAGCTGCTCATACACCAGTGCAAATGGCATGAAGTCATGCATGGTCAGAGATTTGACTTAACTGGGTTAAGATTGTTACCAAAAGAGTATAGTGGTGGGAAAATGTGGCAAGGGAATGGAGAGTGTATATAGGACATAATTATCCTAAATGGTTTGGAATCTCAACCAGGCAAGGGAAAATGGAGAATCTGAGTTAAGTGAAAGCAGTGAAAAAAAGGTCAGATTAATAGCCTGGAAATTACACTGCATCAAGGGATTGCAACAAGGAATGAGATAGCAAGATAGAAGGTGGTGGTCAGTGAATGAGCCTAGAAATTGAGATTATGGGTGGTGATAGAGGTCTAGTTATTGGAATGACAGGGAATAATGAATTAATTACTGAGAAAGCACAGAGGGCAGTATTAATGGGGGTGAGGCAGACAAGGAATTAAGAGGCCAAATTTTGGGAAGAGTCAGGAAGATATTTCAGTGTCCATGGATATGGAAATCATAAAAATCATTGTAAGCATAGTGTCAGTAGGTAAGATACTAAACCAGGTACGGTCATCTTCTAGGAACTTGGTGGCCTGGACATCTGTAGATGTATCCACTTGGAGTGCATTAGTTTCCTATTGCTGCTGTAAATAATTACAACAAACATACAGTTCTGGAAGTCAAAATTCTAAATCACTTTTACTGGGCTAATGTTCGGGTATCAACAGGACTGGTTCCTTCTGATTGAAGGATATATTTTGCAATCCTTTTCAGTTTTTAGTGGCTTCCTTTTTCCTTGGCATGTGTTTACTAAAATTTCTGTTTCTTTTGTTATTTTAAGGCAATATATTTTATTTTTTTATTGTTCAATTATATATCCTGCCTTTTCCCCATTGCTCACCCATCCCCCTCTTCAACTCCCACAGTCAATCCCCCCCATTGTTTGTTTCCATGAGTGCTTTATTCATGTTCCTTTTCTTGCTCCTTGCCCTTCTTTCCCCCATTTCCCTCTTCTCTCCTCCCCTCTGGTCACTGTCAGTTTGTTCTTTATTTCCATGTCTTTGGTTCTGTTTTACTCATTTGTTTGTTTTGTTGATTAGGTTCCAATTATAGGTGAGATCATATGGTATTTGCCTTTCACTGCCTGGCTTATTTCACTTAGCATAATACTCTCCATTTCTATCCATGCTGTGGAGAATGGTGGGACCTCCTTCTTTTTTTCTGCTGAATAGTATTCCATTGTGTATATGTACTGCAGTTTTTTGATCCACTCATTTACTGATGGGCACTTGGACTGTTTCTATTGTAATACTTCCTTCTTGTATTCTTTCACCAAATCTCCCTCTGCCTTTCTCTTAAAAGGCCATTTTTATTACTTTTATGATATGTCTCATCTAAAAAAATCTATGACACTGCCCCCATATCAAGATCCTTAACTTGATCATGTCTTCAAAGTCTTTGCCATATGAGGTAACAGGACCTGGATATTTGGGCAGGGGTGGGGCAGAATTCAGCTCACTACATGATGGTATAGGCTGATGTAAAGAGCTTCAAAGAAGCCTGGAGGTTTAGTAGGAGAAAAAAATTAATGGCCTGGAAGCAGCAACAAGGAAGAGGAGGATACTCATTCTTACATCATAGAGGGCAAGGTGAGAAAACAGGCTCCACTTAAGACAGATCAAGCAACCGAGGCATTAGGGGATAGTCAGGTTTCCACTGGATCAAGAAGGAACCAGTCCTGGAGGGAACTTTCAGAGAAGATTTTTGTGAATATCATACATTGAATTCTGGGTGTAAGGGAAGTGTTTGGGAGAGAGGGAAGATGTGAGGTTAGGCCAGATTTGGAGTAGGTCCACTTTCTATGATCATTAAATATTGTTGAAAGATCTGGGACCAATCTGACATATTTTTTTCTCTTATTGGCGACTTGGTGTTTTTGTCTGAATGTTTCTGTCCCCATATTGTTAAAGTTCAGCAGCAGCTTTACTAGGTCTGAGTTGGTATACTCTGGGTCATATTTTCCAAGTGTTCAGTGTGCCTACTCAATATGTAGATGTTAGTTTCTTCCAGAAAAAATTCTTTATATTGTACTTTAAAAATTTGTTTAGTTCAGTTGTTTTGTTTTTCCTTTGTAGGTATTTTAGTTATTAATATATCAACTTCAGCTTTCTTTATATGTCTTCTATATCTTTGACTTTCTTGAAAATGTTTTGAATCTTTAAATCTATATCATAATAGTCACTCTTTTCTTTCCTCTATTTCTCCAAGTTGCTTTATGTTTATATATTTGTGTGTTTTTTCAAATTTAGTCTGCATTGTTTATTGTTCTCATTTATTATTGAGTTATGATAGCTTTTTAAAAAATTTATATCCTGTTGTCTAGTCATTTCATCTGAGATGTTCTAATTCTGATATATGTTGTTTTTTCAGAGCTTTGATAATTTTCTTAATTTCTTCTGTCCCTTTTAGAAATAATATGCTTCATTTATTTTCTTTGCAGTCATATTTTCCTTAATGGTTTTCATTATTTTGCAGGAACATCAATTGTATTATTTTATCTTTAATTCTATAATGTCTCTATATGGAATTTGATTTTAATCTTATTTATTTGTTTTACATGTTTAAATAAAAAAGCATTTCCAGAATTATTAGGAGAATGTTTGTATGTGGGTGGCATGACTGGGGCAAAGTAGCTCTTCCCCTTCATAGCTTAAGAGCTTTTCTATCATATCTGTCATCTATCTATATATTTTTTACTTATCACCATCTATATACATGTTTTAGCCGCTTATACATCACATCTCTCAGGGCTTAGCCTGATCTGACTCAGGTAGGTTTCCTGTCTTTGTATCTTCATTGTCCAGGGTGCTACCAGCCTTGCTTTTCGAGGTGGTGATCTCAGTGTTAAACATTCAACTCTGCTATTCCAGTACCCTACGCTCTATTGCAGGGGTATCATATTCATTTTACTGGGGGCCACATTAGCCTCACAGTTGCCTTCAAAGGGCTGAATGTAATTTAGGACTATATGAATGTAACTACTCCTTAACAGTTAAGTGAGAGCTCGGTGCTGCCACCGGGTAGAAACTAGGTGCCAGGCCGGATAAACAAAGTGAAGGGCTGGATTCAGCCTACGGGCCTTGTGTTTGCCACCCGTGCTCTATTGGTTCCGCCTGCCATGCAGTATTTGAATGTTCTCCCTATTCTCAATGTGATTTTTGTTTCTACAGTTTTACTTCAGAGTGGACCTTCCCTTCTAAAATGAAAGATTTATTGAATATTTCTGCATTCCACTAGTGATTCATCCTCTTCCTCGCTATTTGAATTTCTTATGTCTCCCTTAGTGATGTCCTGGAGTCTTTGTGCACTAACCTCATATTTGGAATCTACAAAAACTTCTTCGAAGTTCATTGGTTGTTCTCAATTTTTATTTGCATTGAGCTCACTCAGTGTTTCTGTTGTCTTCTTCTCATGGGAATAGTATTTACTGATGATTACTCTGTTCTATGACTTATAACATTCTTTCATAATTTAATCTTTACCATTATCACCATATAGCTGTTGGTGCTAGCAGACCTGTGCTATTTTGGTCCCATCTGCATCTTCATGAGAGTTCCTTATTATCTAGTTTTATTAAAAATATCGTTGGCTATTTATATTTTCTCCAAGTGCTTTAATTGTTCTTTTAGTATTTTTGTATGAAAGTATTTGTGGGGATTATAAAATTTACTACACTCTTTTCACTTCCTTTATATTTCCTCCAGAAACCCGCCTTTGCATATTTTTTCTTGAAGCTAAAGGTTCTCTTTGTTTTCATTGTTATGACATTTTATAATAGCATGTCATAACAATGAGTGAGTCTATTTTTAGGCTTTCACAGGGTACTTTCTGGACTCTCTTAAACTGTGAACTCATGTCTTTCTGTACTTTGAAGAGCTCTTGAATAATTTAATTTGTTTCTCCATTTTCTTATTGTTTTTTTTTCTGGAATAATTATAAATTGGATATTGAGTCTACTGTAGGTTTTTTTGTTGTTTTTCACTCTACTCTTCTGTTTTCCGTTTTCCTGTTTTTTTAGGCATACTTTCTAGGGTTTTTTCCAATTCTTTATTCTAACCTATCCACCTAGTTTTCATGTCTTCTCTTCTTTTAGCAAACCAAGAGGCTATTATTTTGCTGAGTGTTCCTTTAGGTAGCATTCTATGCTGATTCATGATTGCAGTAACTCATTTCTCTGAGTATTAATGAGAGTTAAGATCTTTTTAAAAGTTTTCTCCTCCATGCATTGTCTTTTTCTATTCCAATTTCTTCTTTCCTATTTTGGTTGTTTTCTGTCTTTGATTTCATAGATTTTCTTAAAATGTCTGGTAGTTCTTGGTTGACAGCTCATATTTATAATAAGAGTAGCAAAAATTTCATTGGAAACTCTGAGTGTATGGGTGAGGCTTATTAATTTTGAGCTTTATTGTGGGATATTTCTTTGGGAAATGCTTAACATCTGTGTCTTAGGTTCTTTCTCTTGAGCCATTTAGAGTGAGTACCCACATATTTTTTTTATTTACCTGCCTGGATTATATGTATTTAGCTGCCAGAATTTTGGGAGCAATGTGAGAGAATACAATGAGGCTTTCCATATTCAATGGATAAATTTTTACTTAATTCCTTTGTATGTGTGGAATCTCCCAGGGCTGGAGACTTTTATTACTATCTGAAAAATTATATACCTTCTAAAATTCAAATAAAAAATACAATAAGAGACTGCTCTATAGCTCTGAGGGTGACAAAATGGAAAAGATAGGTAACAAGTTTTGTGAGAATGTGAAGGTGGAAATCTCATGTACTGCAGGTGGGGATGTAAAATGGTACAACCACTTTTAAAAACAGCATGTTAATTGCTTTAAAAAGTAATCGTAGAATTATCATATGTCACAGAAATTCCACTCCTATGTCTATTCCAAGGGAAATAAAAATATATATCTGCACAAAAACTTGTACACAAATGTTTATAGAAGTTTTATTCATACTATATAAAAAGTGAAAACAACCAGCTGTGGCTGGGTGGCTTAGTTGCATGGAGTGTCATTCTATACATGACCAAAGTTGTGGGTTTGATGCCCAGTCAGGGTGAATACCTAGGTTGCAGGTTCAACCACCCGTGGTTAGAGTGCATATGGGAGGCAACTGATTGATGTTTCTCTCTGACTTCAATCTCTCTCTCCTCTCTCTATGTCCCTCCTACCCTCCCCCTTCTTCTCTTTCTAAAATCAATAAACATGTCCTTGGATAACGATGAAAAGAAAAATGAAAACAACTCAATGTCAATCAATGTCAATGGCAAATGGTTAAACAAAATGTGGTATATATGGACAATAGAATGCTATGTGGCAATACAAAAGAATGAGGTATTGTTACATGCTATAACATGAATGCACCTTAAAAGTATTATGCTAAGTGAAAGAATCTTCATAAAAAGGCACAGTGGGTTAATCAATTTGTATTAGAACATAACTGTTAATTAATTACTTTAATATTAAATTAATTTAATATAATGAATTATAATTAATTGATTAAATGATTTCTTTGATCTGAGAGGAATGGGGGATTGGAACATGATAGTTAATGGATATAGGGTTTCTTTTGGGGTAAAGAAAATGCTCTAAAATTGATTGTGATGAGAGTTGCACAACTTGATGAATATACAGTGTGTAAACCACTGAATTTTTATAGCTAAATGCAGATTTGTGATGGCTCGGGAGGTGGGCCTCCCTAACCCTGCATTGTTCAAGGGTTAACTGTATACCCTTTAAATGGGCAAATTGTGCGATATGTAATTATATCTCATAGAGCTATCAAAAAATATACCTGTAGTTCTCCGACAGTGTAGGAGAGAAACAGTAACCTAGGGACTTTAGAATAGAGAAGATCTGGTCTTAATGCTTTCTAAGAAAGTTCTTAACCAATTCTTAGACTTTTAGTGCTACTTTAATTCATTTTCATAATATTCTGCCAATTCATCACGTGTTTGGGGATCTATTTTTAAGTTACATTATGTCTTGAACTTTTTTATAGCCTTAAGGTTCAACTTTTCCAGTGTGCCAAATCAGTTACATTTACCATGTTTCCATTTGGCTTCTAGCTTCTAAAATAGTTGCTCTACTTTTTGTCTCATTCACTGGCATTTTAATGAAATTCTAGAAGGAAGTAAAAATAATGCCTGTGTTTATTCAGCACATGATAGATAAAGGTCAGCACAGCAACCTTTACCTGGAAGTCAATAGACTACGTTTGTTTGCTTTTTAAAATTTATATTAGAAGGAGGTTTGAATTCTTAAGATCTGTCTGCTTTTATATCTGTAAATGTCCTAATATATGTTCAATTTTCATGAGTGGTATTGATAATTTATAAGAAAAGCAGATAGGCAAGGTGGCTTAGCAATTATACCAGAACTGAGTTACAATTGGATCTATTCCAAGAACATGTTATTTGGAGGATGACATAAAAATATATAAATTATTAGTCAATTTAAGTGAAAACATTTAAAATTGCCCTTTTAATTAACTTGAAAATTTTTAGGAAGCTACATTACTGCACATATTAATAAATTCAGATACTGAGTAATTAGCTTTTGATTTTAAGAGCTCTTTTCCTTTGGTAAGCACTAATATTCCTCTTTCTAAATTATCTATGTTACAATTTCTATTCTGACATTTACTGTATTATGTACAACACCTGTTTATATTTTAAAAGATGTCAGATGCAATTTTAAAGGTTTTCTTTTTATATTCTCAGGATTGGAAGTTTTCCTGCACACTAGAGTGAAGAACTAAGGTAAGTATCCAAATCATGTTTCCATATCATGTGCCTCTACTTTATGACTATTTCATCTCAAAATGCTTTTCCCCTGATTCATTTATACAGTGTTCTCAACTCTTGGTATTTATAGATACCTATTTATTGCTATCTATGTATTTTCTATCAGTTCAGAATTCATGTATTTTATTTTCAGAATTGCCTTATTTTAGACTGAAAGATTCAACAAAACCCTTTTGAAGCAGTTAAAATTCTAAATTTCCTTGCTCAAAATCTATTAGATAATGAGTGGAAAATGTAAATAGTTAAAAATTGAATTTGAGGGAAACATACAAGTAGAAAAACTCATGCAAACTTTGGTAGTTACCTTTTAGAAAGGATCACAGTGTAATTTTATTAAGTTTAGGAAAAATTATTATTGGCATGTGTTTAAGATAAAATGGTAAAATTAAGGATATGTGGTTATTTGTAAAGAAGGGTCACAGAGGAGATGACAATATTGGCCTACTAAATGGAGGGCAATGGAAGACAGTAACCATCAAGTGAGAGAGCAGTGGATTCATGGGTCATTAGGTCCTTAGTTCAGTGAATTTGAGGAAATAAAGAGAAATAAAAACTCTAGAAAAAAAGGCATGTACCAAAAGAGGTGAAGGGATACCATTCAGAAAACAGAAGTGTCATCTGTTTGTAAGGATGAGAGGGAGAAAAGTTGTAGAGGAAACTAGGCTAGAATGTGAGGAGTGAGAAAATTCTGAGTTATAAGCTGGTAAGATGTTGGTGCTCATAGGAAAAAAATGGGAGGATAGGATCATTAGGGTGAGAAAGAGTGAGGATGAGATGATGAGAGATGATCATTTATGGACTAGGACCACAGCAATTGAGAGCAAAGGGGCCAATTTCCTGAGAAATAGCATGAAGTTTGTATGTAGGTGCACAAGAAGAGTGACTCCTGTGGGCCCTTGACCACACACTGGCATTCTATGATATCTGGAGGGTAGGTGTGCTATTGAAGTGGAAATAGCTTCTAAAAATTCTAGAAAACTTTTCCTTTGCTTATGCCTGTGAAATTAGACCAGGTAAATCAGTTGCCTTGAAAGACCAAAGTTGCAGGTTCAATTTCTGATCAGGGCACAAATAAGAATATGTAAATAAAGTAGAGCAACAAATAGATGTCTCTCTCTCTCTTCCCCCTTCTCCTCTCTCTTTAAAATAAAAAAAAAAAGAGGATTTAATCTAAATTTCAATGTCATTTTCTCCCTGACTACACTTTCCTGTGATTGTTGTATGATGGAAAAACATGGTGTGAACTGTCTTTGAAAGTATATGCCTTATTGATTTATTCATTATAATAATTTGTTGTGAAACTGAACTCCTGGTCAGTGGAAAAATGTTAGCTCCCACTTTCCCTCTACAGTAGCTGTGGCTCTGGACCCCAACTGTAAATTCAACACTTTGGATCAAAATACATGGCTACTTTATTTTATTTTTTAGAATAATGATTTACTATGTTTGCTCATAAGAGCAACAATTCAGGTGCAGGAGTATGTTCTGCTATGGTGCAATTCTACATTCATATTAAATTCAGGTACCCCTTAAAGTTAGAAGGCTTTCCTAGCCATTCTTGTCAAAAGCAGAGAGCACATACATTTGCAGTTCTGACTATCAACATTCCATCAAAGTGTATATGTGTAAATGCCCATGTCTTCCCTGCCTTGTATAAGTTACCTCTGCTTGGATCTGTAAGTTTGGTAGCCTACCATTATTGGTGACTTGATTCCCAAATCATATGTAATCTCCATATAAAACCACACAATAAAATAAACAAATGATCCCAAATGTATTTCCATTCATCTTCTAAAGTTATCAAGCCTATAGATATAAAAGTGAAAAGAGAAAAATGTGATGATATAATATAATAAAAATATAACCATATCAATGCAATTCAATGTGTAGTAAATATCTTTGGTAAGATATTTGGTAAATGTCATTATTAAGTGAGAAAATGTAAGAAGAACATTTTATACATTGTTTAGAAAATACGGTAATGGCCCAGTGCCCAATGAATCTATGAGAAATTATTTGGTTGCTAAGGTGAGCAGTCTGATATTTATATATCATCTTCCATACTTTGGCAACTTTGTCAGAAAATGATGCGTATTTTATTTTTACGAGATTTTTCTACTATAAATTACTATATCAATCTTTATCTGTTTGTTAAAATAGCTAAATGTGTGTATTAAGTCTCCAGATTTATTACTAAATTATGATTCCATGTGTCTCTTATACTTTAAAACACATTGGATTTCTGTGTATTATTTCTCTATCAATCAACCACAGAAGGATAATTATTGTATGAAACTTTAGGATTATTATTAACTAGAGTCTATAGACACACAGCCCTATCATTCATCACCTAGACGGGCATTTTATCCCACATCAGTCAATAAGTTCATCACACAAGATCAGCTATAATACTTCGTGGATCTTGACTGTGTATTGTATATGGGGTCTTTTATATTAATTTAACTAATGGAATAGTTCCTACAAAGCTTTTGGAGTCTAGTTCTGATTTTGTAGTTGGGGTAATAGGATAAAGTCTATTGACCTGCTATGGTCTGAATTTCTGTCCCCCACCCCCCACCAAGTTCATATGTTGAAACCCTAATCCCCAATATGACTGTGTTTGGAGATGGGGCCTTTGGGAGATAACTAAGGTTAAATGAAGTTATGTATAGCATTGTAGTCAGTCAGTTAAATGGAGTTAAGACCAAGGTAAATTTGAGATTAGGTATCTCTTTAAGAAATCAGCTTATTTTTATTTAGTTAAATACAAAATTTCCAGCCTCATAATGGGCTGCATCTGTTATCTCTTAATTTTCAGGATTTTTTATTACTTCCTTCCCTCTGGAATAGACTTCTAAAATTGACTTCTGAATTTTGTTAATTGTAGTAACGCTTAGTATAAGAAATTTTACACAATTAATATAATATTTTGTTATAGGAAATTTAGAAGTCATCTAGTTCCATCACTTACACTAACTACCCAGGTATGTTGGAATCCTGCTGCTTAGGGGAAAGTGAGAACTGGGAATGGCCCCTGGAAACCATCCTGTGAAAATCCCATCTCTCCCTGTACACTTATTTTTATTACTTTTGCTTCATTTTAATGTAAACAGAATAGACAAACACATTAGAAACCCCAACATGACACAAGAGAATCCACACAGATTTATGTATAGATATTACAGACCCTTCCAAACCAAGGAGGCAAATGGTGCCTCTAGCTTCTTTTCCTACCCCAACCCTGTGCAAAATCCAAGTGCTGAGGCAGCTGCCAGAGCCTCTAGAGTTGCTTCTGGATGAAATTTAGCATGAGGCTTGAATGACATCAGACACCCCCCAAAGCAAAACCAAGATTCTGAATTTCTGGCCCTGGCCCTAACCCTAAACCCTCTTCCTTGGCAAACGGACCTGCTGTGGATTTGCTTGTCCCAAGAAGAGTCAGTGTTACCCCTGAAATTCAGATGCAATGGGTTCCCAGCCCATCCCAGTTGTTCTAGCCTTGGGCAGAATGAGAAATGAGCTGCAAATAACCATGTCCAGGAGAGGAGAGTGGGGAGGAGTGAACGAAGGGAGGATCCCAAGCTTAGAGATGACAACTGCTGGGCAGGAAGTTGTTATCAATAAGAGGCTCAACCTGGACTCAGCAACAAGCCCGGTGCTGGTCTGGGAAGGCACAGTGGATCTGTGCTGCCACCTGGAGTGGGCCAGGTAGCAATGGACCAAGACAGGCCCTGAGGCACTTGGATACCACTTTTCTTCTTCAGTCCTCTGCCTGGGACTTCACTGAAGCAGCTCTGCCCAAGGAATGGGCTTGGGGAAGATTTCCCTTTCTAACCAGGTTGTAGTTCATCAGGAAGTCCTCAGGCAGATCCACTCATTGGCCCAGGACACTCTGCAGATAATTGGCCAGAGATAGGAAGTCAAGGTTACTGTGGACCCAGAACCTTGGCCCACAGATCCACCCCTTGGCCTATGGGTGTTGAAGCATTCAGTGTTGGCATGGAGGGCACATTCCTCTGCCTACAAGTTTCAAGGCCAGGCATCAAGATTGTTATGGTAGACCCAGTCGTCATTCAGCCAAGGACACACCTTTCTGGTAGATGGCAGACATCATCCTCATGTTGCTTTTTTGCCACTGCTGCCACAGGTACTTGGTCTGCACCTTTAGCAGCTTCAGCACATAGGGCTGCATCATGGCCTGTTTCACCTTCTGGGCCCACTCAGGATGGGGCAGGCACCACCCACATCAGCATCCTTGAATGCTTCCAATTGGTCAGTTTGTTTAAGATCCAAAGCAGATGGATACAAGGAAGGGGGTTCCTCTAGCAAAAGTGGTTATTGTTACCAGCTTCCAGGCTCTTGGCAGTCAGCTCTGGCAGCTCACACACCACGCAGGGAAGATAATCCAGGACAGAAATGCTGTTCTTGGCAGTGATGTAGGGCATGATGTTTTGACTGAAGAAATTAGGATCAAAGGGGTGCAGTTGGCAGATACCAGGTGCCGGATCGTGTATTCAAAATGGGAGACATGGTTCAACTTGAAGTGCTTGAGCAGCAGCAGCAGGACAGCAGAAATGACCTTAACAATGGCCTCTTTGTGGAGGTTCACCTCCAGCCCCAGCTTCACATGTTCTGCAACACTGTGGTGGGCATCTCCTCAGCGAGGACATCTGCAAGGATGTTGATAGAGTTTGTTTTGGCTTTTGAGGTGGGAGTTGTGCCAGCAGGATCTTTAGCAGCAGCATCATGCACTGAGGCAGGCTGGGGAGCAGGCCTGGGCAGAGGGTTTCTGTGGGGATTTGCTCAGTGTCCTCTTCTTCCCATGCCCCCAGAGGAGAGCAAAGGCACCCGTCCTCTATCTGCACCTGGATTTCTGCAATGGACATGTACTCGGGCTGATTCAGAGTCTTGATGCTTTGGTGGATTGGCCTGGGCAGCTCCACTACTGTGTTCATGTCACGGCCCAGAGTATAACCTGTGAGTTTGCAGGGGCTGGGATCAAGGAGCATCTCAATGTCTCTCTCTCTCTCTGACTTTGGGCGACCTTGGGAGCTCCTATGGGCAGGTAAGCCTGTCAGTCTGGGGGTGCTAAGGTGGGGGAGGCATCACCTTGTCCCACTTGAGGGGGAGTATTTCCCCCTCTAGACCTTTGTCCTCATCATTCTCCTCTTTCCCTTCCCGAGGGCCATCGGTCTTTTAGGGAATCCATTGCCGATTTTACATCTTTAGCTTTCAGTTTCACAAAAGTAGGATGATTACTGTGATCATTTTCCTTCCCAAAGGAGACTTTCTTTTTTTCTTGTTAAGGTATACTGTTTGTCCTTTAAATTAACACAGATTTAAAAAAATAAACAGGATATGGTCTTTGGGCTTTGCATCTGATGTTTTCTCCACTGCGTGCTAGATTGGGAAATAGTGTGGCAATTTGTGCAAATTTGTTACTTTTTGAGATACCTTCTTTGTAATATGGAGGATACAGTGTCTACCAACTAGGGTTTCTGTAAGGGTTAAATGAGTTAATGACATATAGCAAGGGCCCATTACATAGTAGGTACTTTAGAGAGAAATTATATTAACCATGCTACCTTCTGTCCTCTTCCACTAACACTGTTAATGTGATATGACAGTGACAGAAAGCAAATGGCAGCAAAGGAGTTACATATTACACAGTCTTACAACTCACTAAAGTTTCAAAGTAAAACCATTTATTTTTTCTTAGATTGTTATGTGAAACCTTTGGATTCCTTCCTGTCCCCTCAGCTTTGACCAGAAAGTCCCGAAATGATAAGTGTGATAGACTGCAGCATGAAGGATTTTCTATTGGAATTCAATTTTTCATGAGTAGTTAACACAGACCATTTTTTTACTTCTGTAGGCATATGAAATGAAATACTTTATGCTTTAAAAATGTACAATTTAGTTCTGGACTGTTTACATATCACTTTACTCTGCTGGAATCAGGGTTCAGTAGGAATTGAGGAGAAACTCTGCTCTGCTACGATTGTAAAGTCACAGTACAAGCAGAATCAGCCACACTAGGCTCAGGTCCATTTACTCTGATGCATTATGAGTGACTCAGTATAATTGAAAATCACCACCAGATGTTGTTATTAGATAATTTGTTAAATGATTTCTACAGCAACAGTGGCTTATTGGTCTTGTGTGCAACATAAAATAATAATGAAATAGCCATTTAAAGATTACCATTATAGTATATCATGTAGTCTATGATTAAAACAAATTATTTTTACATAATAAACCATGATAAATGCAAGGTCTGGGATTTTAAAATCACAACCAAAAAAAGTAAAGGAGCTTTTATTTTACTAATAATATATTCTAATATAAAATAAACAGATATCTGATAATAACTATTATATACCACTGAAAAACATTTTTTTTGTCAAAAAAGGCAGAAAATAAGGTAGAAATTTAGAAATAGGGCATAATTTTTCTTTACCATAGATGTCAGATTTTTCTCTACCAAAAATCTTAGATTTTTCTCTAAGATGCTTGAAGTTTTGATATGTACAAAAGATCTGAAGAATATAATTTGAGACATTTGGACAATGTTGTACATTCCTCAACATCCATTCCACTCCCACTGGTTAGTCTCTCACTATTGTCATCTAATTTTTCTGACCAGTTGTAGGAACAATGTGGCTTTATTAGAATGTAAGCTCCACGAGGGCAGGAATTTTTACTGTCTCATGCACTGATGCATCCCTATGATTTAGAATGGTTATGGGCCCGTGGTAGATACTTGATAAATAACTGTTGAAGAAAGAGAGACAAAAAGAGAAAAAAGAGAGTAAAGAGGAAGAAGGAAGGAAGGAAGGAAGGAAGGAAGGAAGGAAGGAAGGAAGGAAGGAAGGAATAGAGGGAGGAGGGAGGAGAGGGAGGAAAGAAAAGAAAGGACCAAGAGTGACATAAGGGGAGAGGATTGCTTCGGCTTTCTGGAATCAATCAATCAATCAATCAATCAATCACTATAACTCTCTTCCTACCTGATGTGAGCAAGGATGGTTTTGCCCTATTGGTTCTGGTATTCATTCTAAGACCATAAAGACAACCAGCCATAGGATGGAATTAATTGCATTATCTTAAAGACATGGAAAGTGCTTAAATTCTTGATAATAAAGTTGAGTATTTAATTAATATTTCTACCTCTGAACTTAATTGTGGTGTGGTGAAATACATTTTAACCTTATTTAATTTGAATGAAGCAGAAGTTTTGTTTTTTGCTGCTGAACACTTTCTAAGATAAAATCTGGATTTCAGAGTTTGGAAACAAGATATTGAGGTTGAGAACCAGTCATTTTACCACTCAGAACCCAGTATGGTACCAGTAGTGAAGTTCTCTGTAATCAGTAATAAAAATAGTAATAGTCTTCTTCCCTAACACTATGTGTCAAGCTCTGTGCTAATGTTTTGAATATAGTAGATCCCTATGCCAGCCTTTCTAGGTGGGTATTGCAATTTGCATATGTGGAAATTAAGGCTTTAGGAAGTTAAATAGATTTTATAAGATACATAATGATTAGGGGTTGATCTAGGATAGTAATTAACAAGTATTGGACTCTAGCACTCAAGTTTTTGGCCCCCGACTGCATTCACACAGGCCTCACTTTGGCCTGACTTTTAGACACTACCTTGTCTTTTCTTTTCTTCCACATTTTTTTATTGTTCAAGTACAGTTGTCTCCATTTTTCTGCCACCACTCCTCTCAACCCCAACCATCCCCACTTTCCACCCTCAATCCTACACCCCTTTTGTTTTGTCCATGTGTCCTTTATACAGGTTCCGGAAAACCCTTCCCCTTTTCCCCCCATTTTCCCCTCCCACCTCTGCTCTGGTTACTGTCAGTTTTTTCTTAATTTCAATGTCTCTGGTTATATTTTGATTGCTTTTTTCTTTTGTTGTTTAGGTTCCAGTTAAAGGTGAGATCATATGGTATTTGTCTTTCACCTCCTGGCTAATTTTGCTCAGCATAATGCTGTCCAGATTCATCCATGATGTTGCAAAGGGTAGGAGCTCCTTTGTTCTTTCTACAGTGTAGAGAGCTGCCTTTTTAAATTCACATGGTCTACTTAGAACAAAATGAAAAATTAGGGCTCAGCTTCTCTCCACATAATCCTTAATTTCCAGCTTTTCTTGGCAGTATAAGTATATGCTTAATTACTCAAAACTTCTAGTTTTGTCATTCCTATGGGTATTTGAATTGTACAAACTGGTGCTTCAATGTATTTCTATGCAGCATCATTGTTTTGGAAAATTTGGTATAAAGAAAACTTCCAGAATGATGGCAGATGAATAGGTGAAAAAATTTTCAAACCAAATAGATTGATGTAGTGGTGACCTGGAAGACACATTTTTTTTAAGGGGCTCGATTTCTATCTTCTATTTAGAAAGTGAAAAGAATACAGAGGTTTAAAATAGTATTCCTAGGCAAAATATGTCCACCTGTTTTTTTAAATCTAATAAATTATGTTTGAATAGAGAATAGTAAACCAAAATCAGTGTTTGACCCTGGCTGGCACAACTCAGTGGATTGAGTGCATCCTGTGAACTAGTGTCACACTGGTTCAATTCCCAGACAGGGCACATGGGTTGTGGGCCAGGTCCCCAGTAGGGAGTGCACAAGAGGCAGTAGGGGGCACGCAAGAGCTAACCACACATTGATGTTTTCCCCCCTCTCTCCCTCCTTCCCTGTCCTCTCTCTAAAAATAAATAAATAAAATCTTTAAAAAATAAGGATAAAATAATAAATTCAGTGTTGTGTTAACTGCTGTTAGCACTCTCTTAATATTTTTATCTTGCTTGCCAATCCTTTAGTCTCACTCCCTAATTTTCACAAATGAGAAATGTGTTACTACATGTTAATATTAATGAAGAATCACTCCCACATAAATATACTGCCAAAGTCCCCTTGAAAGAATTTCTTATTCCAAAACAAAAGATATTATTTTATAACTCTTGGAAAATCCCCAGGAAAAGCTAAACTCATTCTGATGATAATGTCTGGAATCTTGACATTTTCACTATTATCTTATCTACCCTTTTAATACTACTTCTCAGTTTTTCCAGGACCTTAAACTCATTTTTATTAGCTCTAATATTTTCTAGCTTTCCTTGATAATTTTATCCAGAATGCAGGTGGTTCTTACAGTGCTAAAACTCGATTCATATCTTCAGGTGACAGTTTTCACTAACATACCAGGCAATATGAAAGGCATGTTAAGAAGCAGACAAATAAGACACAGTTCCAGTGATAGATACATGGATAGACATTGAAAATGCAAACTGTTAAGACCTATAAGAGAGGGAAGTAAGAGAAGAGTGTTAAGACAAATCCAAAGAGCACTTTAACCTGCTCAGAGAAACTGGTGAAATGTTACTTGAGTTGATAATTCCTCAGATGAGTCTCAAAAAATAAGAACAAGCTTGGCATATAGGAAATGCAGTGGAAGAAAGGAATGGCATTTGAGAGAGAGGAATGTGAGAGTCTTCTGGAATGGTATATTATAATAAACTAAATCTTCATAAGGGTCCTGTGAGTTCTTATGTTTATTCTCATAAAATTGATGAAGAAACTAAAGCTTGGAATATTTAAGTCATTACCATTTGTCGAGTTCTTTGTTGTTCGCTTTTCTTTAGTTCATCTTTCTTTGTTTATGAATTTATTATATAAAACCATGTCACAATTATTCAATAAATGTCTGTTGAATACAGGAATCAAGGGAACAAAAATGTCATCTTTATTTATAATAAATAATTTTAACAAAATTTTATGTGATTTCATCTTGGTTACCAACATGATTAGAATTCATGTCAAAGCAATTCAACTTGTGAGAAAATTTTAGAAAACGAAACCTCTCTCAGTATTTCAAATAAAGGATTGGTTCCAGGAGAGTTGGAAGATCTAGAAGAGCAAAAGGAAGAGGAGAGTTGCCTAGGGGAGAAGAGGATACAGAAGAAGGAGGAGGGACAGAAAGAAAAGGGGAAGGTTAAGTAGGCAGAAGAGAAGGGGAAAGGGAAAGGGAAGAGGGAGATGGGAAGGAGGAGCAGGAGTTGGAGAAGGGAGAGAAGAAGGCTAAGGAGGAGACAGGGAAAAGAAAAGGAGAGAGGAAAAGAGTGAGAGGAAAGAGACAGAGAGGAGGATGACACAAGAAGGGGAGGAGAAGGTAGAGGAGGAGGTGAGATGCTGGAATTAGAAACTGCCAATGAGTATCTTTTCATATGTTCATTTATCATTTGAGTTTCCATTTTATGAATGTGAAATGCCATTTAAATAATTTGCCCATTTTTATATTGGGTTTCTTTCTTTTTGCATTGATTTGTAGAAGCATAGAAGTTCTTTTTTTTTAAGATTTTATTTATTTATTTATTTTTAGAGAGAAGGGAAGGGAGGGAGAAAGAGAGGGAGAGAAACATCAATGTGTGGTTGCCTAGGTCCCACTGGGGACCTGGCCCACAACCCAGGCATGTGCCCTGACTGGGAATTGAACTGGCGACCCTTTGGTTTACAGCCCGTGCTCAATCCACTGAGCTACACCAGCCAGGGCTAGATGTTCTTTATATATTCTTCAGGCAAGCTTTTTTAAATTACGAGTTGCAAATGTCTTTTCTGACTCTTGTCTTTTAGCTCCTTTTGGTGTCTTTCAATAAATAGAAGTTCTGTATTAATTGAAGTAGAATGTATCAGTTTTTCCTTTGGTCTTTCTGTCTTGTTTGAAAACTTATTCCCTCCCTGAAGTAATAAAAACATTATATCTGAAAGCTTAATAGGTTTGACTTTCACATTTAGGAAATTAACCCACCTATAATTAATAGTTGTTTTAGCTGTAGAATATTGTCAGTGTCCATTCTGGGAAATAGAAATCAGTCCAGGTATTTCAACATATAGTTATTTACAGAATCTATTAGGGAACAATGGGAAGGCCTGGAGAAACAAAAGGAAGGAAACAAAAACACAGGAGGTTTCTAGAGAAGCAAAACTGAGAAGCTGTTACCCTGAGATCAGGAAACAGCCTAATGCCCGTAAGTCAAAGCCTATGGTTCATCATCAATGAAGCCACTAAGAAAGGTTATGCTGCCACTGCTGATGTTAGAACTGAATAGGGCACTAGGAGCCCATCCTCCTGCTGATGCACTGAGGACTGCAGCAGCTGGTGATCACCTCCAGTTTCCTGCCATAGCATTGATGTCATTTCTCCAGCAGACGCCAAGAAGAAAAGAAAGATACTGGCTGCTCTCTTCCTGCTTCTTAGTTTTCAGTACTTCTCATGGGCAGAACCTCACAGAAAACAAATGAATACTATTGATGTGATTTTAAAAAACAAAAACATCTTATCTACTTTCATTGTTGTTTTCATGGGTAGGGTTAATTTGAATGACCTAGTCTGCTTTTACTGGAAATGACATTTCTGATATTTGATTTAAGTAATTTTTTTTATGAATTATAAATGCTTACTGACTTACAGTTTTATTCAGAAATTTCATTTTCCATTCTATAGGGGGTATAGAAACATCATCACCCTATTATCTACTTAACTTACATTTTAGTAGAATAATACATATGTTTAATAGTTTATTTGACTTTATTTTATTCTGTTTCCATCTGTCTCTTCCTAATTTATCAGTCTCCATGGAATTAATCTACTCTCTTGATCTGAAGATATATATTATATACACAAGTTACCACAGTTGAGCTAGTGGTGGAGATATTATATTTTTAACTACAGTTGAGCATAATAAAAGTCATAGATGTGTCCTTATCCTTGGGTAGAAAAGTGCAATTGGATTTTGTATTGCTTCCATATCAACCTTTTTAATTCTTCTGTTTCACTTACATTTAATGCTGACACATTTTTCTTTGTCCTGATGTACTTTTTGACATTACTTTCTTTCTTGAAATATATCAGCAATCCCTCAAATGCCATTTTGTTATGCATCTGAGATTTTTGCATTATCTCAAAAAATTGAGATCTTTAAAAAGAGAAATGTATTATTAAGAAATACATTAGAAAATTTTATTTCAATTAAAGTTTATATTGAAGAATATAGTGTTTTCCTTCAAAAGGCACTAAAACAATGCAGGTACAGTTAACTTACTATTATCATTCAACTATCCATTGTTAGCATTAAAAGCACATGTCAGAGCTGCACATTAGTTGTCAGATTATGATAAATCCAGAAGGTAATTCTTAAGTTAGCAACCACTTCTTCTGACATATCTTCTCTTCAGCTTGCTATTAATTCATTCTCATATCAGACTTGACATTGACATTGTGAGAGATGATGGCCTCACTATGTTGATCATTTACTGAAGCTTCTGAATTAAAAGTAGTAACACCTGGTACATCTATAGAAAGAACACATTTCATCTAAAGATTAAGATGCATTATAAAAAACTGTCTGAGTACCTTCCATACTTCGGAGAAACATTTATCTTTCTTGCAAGATTATTGGTTTGAATCATTGCCTTAGAGAGAAAAAATCACAAGCATTAGTTGTTTGTTGTGCTTCTTTTCAGCCTCTCACTTCTATTGCCCAATGTATTTAACTTAATCTATTTGTCTTAAAAAATAGAAAAAAAAGACATTCCATTTTGGAATTTCTGGGTTATTTCCAGTATTTAAAGGCTTATTTTACTTATTAGATACAATGAATTTCTTAATGAACTTATTTACTACTTACTAAAATACCAAATTATAGTATAATTTATGTTTATGATTGAAATTCCATCAGATTTAGCTGAATATTTAACATCAATGCACTGTAACTGGTCTGTTTTTGACATTTGCATCCAAATTAACTGCAATGTCCAATAGAAAGGAAAGGTTGACTGAAATCATTATGGATTGACTTAGCTATATTTTCTTCCCAAATACCCTCCAGTTGTGTATTCATTGTAGGCAACTGTCTTCTCTTGAAGCCACATGGATCCTTCATCCTTTCCATAAAAAGAATTATAAAAAAATGGAACTCCTTTTGACCCAGCAATTTCACTGATGGGAAGGTACCATAAGAATTCCAAAACACCAATTAAAAAGAACTTATGTACCCCTATGTTTATAGCAGGACTTTTTACATTAGCCAAGATTTGGAAACAACCTAAAAGCCCATCAGATGAGTGGATAAAAAAAAACTCATGATGGAATACTACATAGCAGTTAAAAAGAAGGAATTCTTACCTTTTGTGACAGCATGAAGACTGTTATGCTAAGTGAAATAAGCCAGTTGGTGAAAGACAAATACCAAATTATCTCACTTATAAATAGAATCTAGTGAACAAAATAAACTAACAAGCAAAATAGACCCAGAGACATAGAAACATGGAACAGACTGACAGCTGCAAGAGAGGTTGGGAGAGTCGGGGACTGGTTGAAAGAAGGTGAGGGAATTGATCAAACACATACACATGACCCATGGACATGGACAACGGTGTGGGGATTGACTGTGGAACTGGGGGTGGGCTGGGTAGAGGGGGCCAAAGGGGAAAATTTGAATAACTGTAGTAGCATAAACAATAAAATATTTAAATTAAAATAAAAATAAAAGAATTATAAAAAGATAGAAATAGCAATTTCCTAAATGCTGACATGACATCCAAGGATATCTCAAGTTTTTTGTTTTTTTTTAAACAACATGTATTGAGTGTCCTTATGTACCAAGCATGGGGACTACAGTGACAGACAGGACTGTGGAATCCCTGCTTTCAAGGAACACAGGGAGATGACTTTGCCATTCCTTAGAAGCATGAATGGGCCAGCAGAAAGTTTTATCTGAGTGCCCAGACTGAAATATAAATGGGAGAGGCCTTTCTTTCTCATTACTCCCTCTCTGACCCCTTCCTTATTCTCCTCTTATTAGCATGGTGACAGGTGGGAAAGATGGAGCTGGATGATCTTCCCATCTTCCTCTTCTTTTATAGACCCCTTCTCACCTTTCAACTCTCACACTTGGAAATGATGTGGAGATGACTTCCCCATCCAGAGAAATCACTGCAGTGGTCAGTGCAGCATCTCCACACAGTATACCCAGCTTTAACAGGTATCAGGTGAAGATGCTTGTCTGGGAAGCATTTTATCTGCCCTTCCATTCTTAATGATAGCTTTGCTGGCTAGGGTAATCTAGGTTGTAAGTCCTTGTTTTTCATCATTTTTAATACTTCTTGCCAGTCTCTTCCAGCCTGCAAAGTTTCTTTTGAGAAATCAATTGACAGTCTTAGGCAACTCCTTTGTAGGTAACTATCTGCTTTTGTTGTTTTTAAAATGTTCTATTTTTCAACCTTTGGCATTTTAATTATGATGTGTCTTGGTATGGTCCTCTTTGCATCTATCTTGTTTGGTACTGTCTGTGCTTCCTAGACTTGTATGTCTATTTCCTTCACCAAATTAGGGCAGTTTTCTTTCAACATTTTTTTCAAATAAGTTTTTAATTTCTTGCTTTTCTCTTTTCCTTCTGGCCCTATGGTTCAGATGTTGGTACAATTAAAGTTGTCCCAGAGTCTCCTTAGCCTATCCTTGGGTTTGTTTGTTTGTTTTTTTTTAATTCTTTTTTCTTCTTGATGTTATGATTGAATGTTTTTTTCTTCCTTATGTTTCAAATCATTGATTTGATTCTTGGCTTCATCCATTCCACTGTTGGTTCCCTTTTCTTTATTTCACTTAGTATAAACTTTATTTCTTCCTGGGTCTTTTTATGCTGTTGATGTACCCGATGAGTTCCTTGAGCATCCTAATAGCCAGTTTTTTTAATTCTGTATCTGATAGATTGCTTATCTCCATTTTTTTTAGTCTTTTTTTCTGGAGTTTTGTTCTGTTTTTTAATTTGGGCCATATTTCTTTGTCTCCTCATTTTAAAGCCTCCTTGTGTTTGTTTCTATATATTAAGTAGAGTTGTTTTGACTCCCTGTCTTAGTAGCATGGTCTACTGTAGAAAAGCATACCAGTAAGTTGGATGGTATAGAGCCTTAAGTAATCACCTGGTGGGGCAGTGCATGTGAACCAGGCTGATGGAGTCTCCAATATAATGTCACTACTCTGTGGCTCTGTGTGGAGGAGGTTTTAGAAAGGGGAAAGTGCCACTGCCTAGCCTCTGAAATTTTGTCCAGGAGGAAGCTATCCCTCAGCATTTGCCCTGATGCCAGATGCTTCAGTTTCTGCCTGTATTCCACTGGTGCCCTTCCAGCTGCTGCCCTGGTGCTGGAGCCCAGAGGGAGTGAGTCAGCATAAGTCCCAAGTCCCTCGTGGGCCCTTTTAGAGGAGATACCTAAGAGTCCTTCAGTTTCTTCCACTTCCCCACCCCAACTACTTTTTATAGCCAGAATTATGGGGACTTATCTTTCTAGCACAGGAACGCTGACCTGGGTGGTCTGGTGTAGGGCTAGGGTCCCTTGCTCTGGAGGTATCACTCCTGATTTTTATCTGCCACATGTAGGTGTGGGATCACTTGTTCCACATCTCTGTATCTCTGTGTCTTCCTCCCTCCTACCTGTCTGGTCGAATGTGACTACTTTAATCCCTTGACTGTTGGACTTCCATACAGCTTGATTTTCTGACAATTCTGGGTAATAGTTGTTTGTAGTTCACTTGTAATTTTTGCTGTGGTTATGCAAGGATGTGAGCTGTGTTTACCTACAACTCTATCTTGACTAGAAATTAAGTTTTTTTAATAAAGCATCAAAATATTTCTCTCCAGTTCTGAGATTAGAATGAATTTTAACAAACTTCTTAAAAGGGTTCAGTTTTTCTTTTCTTTCCCTAAGGAAGTGACAGTTACTAGGGTCAAGAAGTCATGCCATCCTGGAGTCCGTGATCTCCTGCCCCCACTGTGCCTCACATTCCATGTAGTCAAGGCTCAGAATTCTCTGCCAGATAACACAAGTCATCTTCCAGGTTCTGAACAGGCCTTTTCCTCAGTTTGTTCTCTCTCAGCAAGTGTAGGCTTAAGAAATGGATTAAGTAGGCAGCTGGAGGCCGTTAGCCAGAGGAGAGCCTATAAGAAGAGTGCAAGTGGAGTAAATGTTAGGACTGGAGTATTCTCATGTGACAACACAAGGCAAATGTGTTATAGGACCATCCCCAGAGTAGATGAGAACTGGGGCAGGTGGGAGACAAATGGCCAGGGACCAAGACATTTAAGAATTGGAAATTTCAAGTTGATCTTCCAGGTCATTATGAGTATATGAGTATATTTGTCAAAGTAGAAAGATAGAATTTATTTTATTTAATAACTTCTTAGCTTGAATAATACCTTTACATATTTAAATATTATATGTAATCCTCCATTTGTATTCTTCTATATACAATGATGTACATTTGAGAATATTTTTGTAGCATTTTTAATTAATAAGATAATTTTCTATTAAAGGAGCATGGTTAAATAAAACATGGGAGGCATAAACTATAGGATACTATTCGATCATTAAAAATAGTTTTAGGCTTATAAATATTGACTTGGAAAATCACATGTTTATTGATTTTGTTAATCACATGTAGAACTGACTATTAGTATAATTGCAGCACTAGGAGAACAAAAATAAAAATGAACCAGCAAAATCTAGGTATGCTTGGATAGACACAGAAGATGGTGAATGTGCTTCCACACCCAGCTGACAATCTTGACTCCCAGGAAAATAGCACTGGGGTGAAGTAAAAGCCTTTTTTATTACAAACCCTCCATATTTACTGAAATGTTATAGTAACTATGAATTCTTTTATCATTTTAATAACATTGTTATTATATAACACTATATGTTATGCTATATAATAACAATGTTATTAACATTGTTTAATATAACATTGTTCTTAAAATGGTTCTAATACTATAGAGTTATAGAAATAAGTCCTATAAACCTCAATCGATTTTAAACAAACATAATTTACTTTATGCTGGATTTTTTGTGGGCACTATTTAAAACTATTTTTTTCTCAAACAATAGCATTAAGGGGGAAAATTATTTATTGAAATCTTGGGTTGTATTGTTGTTGTTGAAACACTAATATTCACTAGTTTTCATGGTGATTTTACATCCTTCTTTTCTCTTCATACTCCCCCTCACTCTCCCCAGCCTCAACAAGTGGCTTTATTTCATTGTTTTTAAGAAAGTAGAAGCCTTCGGATGAAGCACCAAAAGGTGTTCTATCAGCAAACTCAGAAATGTAATGGTGCCTCCACTCTCTTTTTCCCCATAACCACAGGGACTTCCTTCCTCCTACCCAAGACCAGCCCTCCCACCTGTGCCCTGGGTCAGTCGGATACCTTCGTGCCTTCAAAAAAAACTTTTATTTTTCATATATCTCTTTTCACTTTTGCATTGTCATATTTTATCTACTGGATTATTTTTATTATATAAATATGATCAATATCTGTCATCTTAAAAAAGGATCTAAGCTATCATTCCTCTGAAAGTGCTCTGTCACAGTTAAACACTAACTCCCTCCCTGTTGCCAAATCCCAAGAACACCTTTATGTCCTTCTTTCTTAACTGTTTAGCACCATTTGACACACACATTTGAATTTTACCATTCCATGCTCCTTAAAGGATATACTTTTTTTCTGACTTCCTTTTTCTCTCTCTGACAATTCCTATTCCATCCCTTTCGCTAGCTTATCTTCCCTCATCTGATATTTAAACCTTCAGGTCTTCAAGTACCTGCAAGGAAGAAGCACATGATTGCTTTAAGGTTAGGGTTTGAACTGAGAGAAATCTAATAAATTCCGAGAATGTGATCCAAGCCGCTTGAGACACAGAGATCTTTGACACATGAGTTCAACCATAGAGTGTCTATTATAAAATATACTTTTGTAGGAGGATAACCATATCTTATATAAATCTATTATATTTCATACAATAAAACATAAGTAGAATGTTGTTTTAAAAGTTATGAGGAGCATTATTGAAAATGAAAAGCTTGTGATATTTCAAAATTTCTCCTTCACTAGTTTTAAATTACTAATGGGCTGTGTCTACTGGCAAGACAGACAAATTATAATCTTTCCTTTAAGCTAGATGTTGAATTAATATGGAAAAATAGATATGTCAGTGATAATTCCTAAAGCTACAATAATGAGAGGTACTGGCACTCATGATTGAAGCTTCCTGCCATTGCTGCCTATTTTATAACACTGGTAGGCTGTTCTCAGTTTTCTTTTGACATTCATCTTAATCTGAAAACTAGATTATAACACTGCTAAGAGAAAGGCATTTCAAATTTATCAAAATGGTTTTGTTTTTTAATTTTTCCCCTATATTAAAGCTTACATTTAGTGAAATTTAATTTTTATTAAGATAAGCCACACAATATCATTATCTTTTTTTTTTTTTTTTTTTAAAGATTTTATTTATTTATTTTTAGAGAGGGAAGGGAAGGAGAGAGAGAGAGAGAGAGAGAGAGAGAAACATCTGTGTGCGGTTGCTGGGGGACATGGCCTGCAACCTAGGCATGTGCCCTGACTGGGAATCGAACCTGCGATACCTGGTTCGCAGCCCGCGCTCAATCCACTGAGCTACACCAGCCAGGGTACAATATCATTATCTTATTAAAGATATATGAGAGGTGTTGCTTTGTCTAATTCCTTGTCTTTATGATTGTAATTTTGGTATCATGTCTAAATTAGAAAATTTTCCTTCCACCTGACAGTCAGGCTCATTTTACATTTTATATTAAGAATTCCTTTGGGACGTTGCCATTTATGTCCCTGACTTTCTCCATACAATAACTACAGTGAGAATTCAATGTCATTTAAGCAAACTTTAATGACTTGCAATGAAAGATTCCTTATTAAGCAGATGCTAAATGTTCAACACTGGGCTCCTGTAACCCTGCGTTTCAGCCTCTGACATTCTCCTAGTACCTCAAGTTTGCAGACTTAGAATCATCTTTAACCATTGTCTCTCCTTTATTTCTTGTATCTAATGAGTCTCCAAGTCTCTTTGAAATGTGTTTTGTTTATGCCGTTTTTCCTCCTCTATTAACAATATCTTCCTTGTTCTAAATCACATATCAGAAAGGATTTGTAAATGTAGACATCCTGTTCTCACTCTTGATGAGAAATACCCTAAGACGGGCACTCGTCCAAATATAGACTCGATTTAGGTTGCTGATTATTTGAGTCCTTTTTTAATATTTGAATCAAGTTATTTATTTTTTCTTTGGTTTTGGTTATGACTATTGAGTTTTAGGAGTTCCTTACATATTTCTGAAATTAACCCCTTATCATTTATATGGTTTGTAAACATGTTCTCTCATTCTTTTTTTATAACATTTTTTAATTTTAATTTTTGTTCAAGTACAGTTTTCTGTCTTTTACTCCCATCCCAGCCCACCCCCCAGTGCTCCCCACCTCCCTCCCATTTTCACTCCCCTAGCTTTTGCTCATGTGTCCTTTACACTTGTTCCTGTAAACCTTTCCCCTTTTCCCCTGAAACATTCTATAAATTGCCGTTCCATGTTGTTATTTGTTTCTTTGACTGTGCAAAAGCTTTAAATCTTTTATCTATTTTTGCTTTTGTTGCTTGTACTTTTAATATCATATCCAAAATATCATTGTCAAGACCAATATCAAGAAGCTTTGCCCTATGTTTTCTTCTATGTGCTTTATAGTTTCAGGTCTTCTTTTTTTTAAAAGATTTTATTTATTTATTTTTAGAGAGGGAAGGGAGAGGGAGAGAGAGAGAAACATCAATGTGCGGTTGCTGGGGGACATGGCCTGCAACCTAGGCATGTGCGCTGACTGGGAATCGAACCTGCGATGCCTGGTTTGCAGCCCGCGCTCAATCCACTGAGCTACGCCAGCCAGGGCCAGTTTCAGGTCTTATATTTAAGTTTTTTAATCTATTTTGAGTTAATTTCCCCTTGACCCTTGACCCTGACCCTTGGTCAGCTCCTTCAGCTAAGACATCAATTTCTCCTTTGTCAAGGAAAGCCAATTGGCATTTGCCAAAATACTGCACAGTAAGTAGATAGAAATCTAACTTTATTCTTGATTCCTTGCCTGCTATATAAACAAGTAAATATACACCAGAGGTGTCAAAACTTTCACCAGGGGCCACACCAGCCTCACAGTTGCCTTCAAAGAGCCAAATGTAATTTTAGGACTGTGTAAATGTACCTACTCCTTAACAGTTAAGCAAGAGCTCAGCACAGTGGGTACCACTGGGTAGAAACAAGGTGCTAGGCCACATAAAACAAGGTGGAGGGCTGGATTTGGCCTACAGGATTGTGTTTGCCATCTGTGATGTACACTATTGCATTAAAAGATATATAACAAGAGATTGTTATTTGTTTAATAAACAGTAAAATGAGGCATTTGTCTTCAGTGTAGAGTTGGATCACTAATAGAAGTTTTTTTTTGTTTGTTTTTTTGTTTTTTAAATCATTGTTCAAGTACAGTTTTCTGTCCTTTACTCCCATCGCAGCCCATCCACCCACTCCTCCCTCTCCACCTCCCTCCCATTTCCACCCCCCCCCCACTTTTTGTCCATGTGTCCTTTATACTTGTTCCTGTAAACCCTTCCCATTCTCCCCTGAAATTCCCTCTCCTTCCCACTCTGGTCTCTGTCAGCCTGTTCTCTATTTCAGTGTCTTTGACTATATTTTGTTTTCTTGTTTGTTTTGTTGTTTAGGATCACTAATAGAAGTTTTAATGCCCAAGATTATATTAAACTCTATTCAAAGCTAGGCCTGGCTTCTCGGAAAATGACAGTGGACTACTTTCCGCAATTCCTTACTCTACCTTGGTTTCCTTTTCTGGAATCATTGGTGCGATCTTAGATTTGTTTAGAAATAGGGTAAGCATATGTTACCAGTTTGTCCAACAAGTTTCCATTTATACATCCTGTCTGGGATCCTGTCTAGTTAGTGCTTCTTTTTATTTTCAAATTCCTCCAGTTTAGATGATAAGATATATGGTCACAATATTGTTTACTAAGTAAGTGAATATGGAATCTCTTCCTGAGTTCTCTTCTTCCCAAAAGCATGTGACCCTCATGTTGCTTTTTCTCAAAAGTGTTTTAAAATCTCTGATTTATTTATTCCCTTTGTCAGGAGCTGAGGACAAGATCCACTAAAGCTCGGTTTCTTAGGACTGAGAGTTGATAGTTCTCAGACACAGGGCAACCAACGAAGTGAGAAATCAAGAAACTAGAGCTAAAGTTGTATGAGAAAGCTCACATACAAAAAACCAATGCGGAAGACTTAAGGACAGAATTGTTACAGAGCAGGACCCAAACAAGCAAAGGGGCCTGTGAGCCCGAGAGGGTGATGCTCTTACTGAAAGAAATTCGGGTCCGTCTTGTCCGCCACCATAAAGGAAAGATATCTCTCAATGCCAGAGATTGGTGAAAAGGAAAGGAAAACGTTTATTTTGTGCTATACAAAACTTAAGGCAGTGACCTAATGTTTTTATCAGAAATCTTAAAGTCCCTTAAAACACCCACTAATGCACACAGTTCTTCCTTCCCCCCCTTGCCCAGTATGGGGTACCGTATCTCAGGAAAGGAAAATAGAAGTCCAGTCTCAGGCAGTGTCTGGATCTTCCCAGTAATCCGTGCTTGGCTGGTAGGCCTCTCTCGGTTCTCAGCACCATCAGCTGTGTCGCCGGAATCTTTGCTAAAACTGGGTGACGGTTCCCCCTACTACTGCTGTGGGGGAACCCACTCTGACAAAGGTGCGTGGTCCTCTCCACCAGTCCAGCCACGTGGTCCTCTTTCCTCTGCAGGATCACAGGAGTCCCCACTCAGCCAAATCCACGTGGTTCTCCTCTCTATGGCTGCCGTGTCTGGGTTTAAATCCCCGCGCCAAACTTCCTCTGCAGCCCTATTTCCGACTCCTCCTACACTTGGCCACACTTGCCCTCAATCTGCTGTCCTTTCCAGCTTTTTCTGGTCCCCATCATGGGTCTGGGCAAGTGTCACCCCATGTCCTGGAATCAATCTCCTCCGAGCTCCCACCCAAGCGCTGAAACTCAGGGGACCTGCTCCTAGTCACGTCTCAGGGAGGTGTTCCTTTCCATCCCCCTAGCCCAGAGCATGGCCATAGCTATTTAGCATATTCAGGCAACCAGCCCAAGGCTATAGGTATGTTAAATAACCATGCCATGGATTAGCTGCAAAGCTGCCCTGCACGTTC